>PVKC010007276.1:0-29754 GCA_004027635.1 Crocidura indochinensis
TAAAATAAATGCAATTAATTTTTGTTAAATTTATAATTAAATTAAAATATACAGGACTGAATCAGTGACACAAGCAGTAAGTCATCTCCCTTGTGCATGCTAGCCTAGGATGGACTGTAGTTCTATCCCTCTGACATCCCATATGGTCCCCCATGCCAGGAGCGATTTCTGAGCACATAGCCAGGAGTAACCCCTGAGCATCACCGGGTGTGGCTGAAAAATTAAAAAAAAATGTCAATCTACACTTATTTAAAATATATAGTATGTTAAAATTAAAATTAAAATATGTAAGTGTAAAATAAAAAACAAAATATAATTAAATATTATATTAATATTAATTTAATATGGTAAGATCCATTTAAGAAACCATTACTTTGGCTCAAACAGGAATACATTGTTTGCATATCATTTAAAATGGTATGTATTTTAATTTATAAATAGTGTAATTAAAATATATAATTTAGTTAAAATATATAAATGTATGGGTCTGGAGAGATAGCACAGCAGTAGGGTGTTTTCCTTGCACGCAGCCAATCTAGGACTGACGGTGGTTCTAATACCGGATCCCATTTGGTCCTCCATGCCTGCCAGCAGCAATTTCTGAACACAGAGCCAGGAGTCCTTAGTCCTTAGTCCTTAGTCCTGCCGGGTGTGACCAAACCCACCCAAATTACAAAATAAGATAAAATAAATAAGTGTATATTAAAATATATATGTGTAATCAAAATATGAAAGTGGAAAAATATCTCAATACTTACTCTAGAACTACAGTTTAAAGTAAAATTATGAAAAAATGCTTATATGCAATTATATGAAAATTCAAAACAGGGGCCCGGGAGATAGCATGGAGGTGGGGCGTTTGCCTTTCATGCAAAATGTCATCGGTTCGAATCCCGGTGCCCCATATGGTCCCCTGTGCCTGCCAGGAGCAATTTCTGAGCATGGAGCCAGGAGTAACCCCTGAGCACTGCCGGGTGTGACCCAAAATCAAACAAAAAAAATTCAAAATAAAAAACACAAGACACAGAATGGGAACTGAGATGGAGGGAGGACAACTTGGTGATGGGAATTCCCCTGATTCAATGTTTATATGTAACTGGAATATTACTGTGAATGACATGTAAACCACTATGATTAAAATAAAAAAAATAATGCTCAGAGGACCATTTGGTAATGGGAATCAAACTAGGGTCACTCACTTGCAAGATAAACAATTTACTCCTCTCTTATCTTCCAGGTCCTACACAAATAAACCACATTATTAACTAAATAAATTGAACAACTTTTCACAAAAAAAAAAAAAAAACCACAAGACACAATTACAAACCATTTGTAAATTAAAAGACATACGATTTGTAAGTGAAAAACAAAGCATTCCTGATTGTGCCAAAGTAATAGTTTCTTTAGTGGGTGTGACCACGGATCAAAGATCCAGGAAAAGTCCCTGACCACTACAAGGTATGACCTAAACTTTTGCTTCTTCCACATCCAAACCCACATCAAAATACAAAAACTTAGCAGGATGCAAGCGATTTATATATTGTTGTAGGTTATAACCAATTTGAAAAATAATTTGGTACTTAGAAACACAAATATATGACCATGAGATCGAGATAAACAAAAAGTACATGATTAGCATATTTGAGACTCTGAGTTCAATCACTGGTACTCCATAATCAAGCTTCCCACCTCCTGCCTCCCAACTCCATGAGTGACCTTCATGGCTCAAAATAAAAAAGACAGGTCTGAACTCTAATATGCTTGAACATCACCATGAACAAAAATCAAAAGAAAATAGTAGAAAATTTTCTACAATGTAGCCACTATCATTTCTGTGTCAGAACAATGTAATTCCCTTTCATACAATTTCATTAAAGCAATGTTAACCTAAGTACTGTTTTAAACCATAGAGATTCTACTATGCATATCTGATTTTTAAAAAAATGGTATCCTGGGGCCCGGGAGATAGCATGGAGGTAAGGCGTTTGCCTTTCATGCAGAAGGTCATTGGTTCGAATCTCGGTGCCCCATATGGTCTCCCGTGCCTGCCAGGAGCAATTTTTGAGCATGGAGCCAGGAGTAACCCCTGAGCATTGCCGGGTGTGACCCAAAAATCACCAAAAAAAATGGTATCCTAATATTTAACAAAGTTGGCCTTTACACAGAGTAGACACTTCATAAATATTTAAATCAAGGTCAAATGTTTTTAAACCTGAAACAATGGTGGTAATGATGAAAAAAAAGAAAAAGGAAAAAGAAAGAGAAAAGAAGGCAAAGAAATTGTTACGGAGTCACAACATAAATGGTTATGTTGGGCATGCCCCATTCTGTTTTCTTCACCACATGCCTTTCGGGTAAACAAAAACTGAAGTCCAGTGGGATTCCTAACATGACCACCTATGGAGAGGAACCAAGATGGTAGGTAAGACTTGGACATAAATAGGATTAACAACTGAAAACAACAAGAGAACATATGACTTGGCGAAGAGAGTAACTGAAGAGAAAATTCAAACCCACTGGCCACAGAATCCAGTAAGAATTTCAGCTAAGAATATCAGAGGCAATATTCTTTATTAACTTCAAGAAGAATGAATATTGAGAAGTTGAAAGCACATAATTTTCTTTATGTATTTTTGATTGACAACAGCAAATGCAATTGCAAGGTGCATAATATTTTTGTATATTTTATCAGTCAATATATTTTACAAGTCATTGCTTGTTTAATCCTG
Organism: Crocidura indochinensis; assembly: GCA_004027635.1. NCBI lineage: Eukaryota > Metazoa > Chordata > Mammalia > Eulipotyphla > Soricidae > Crocidura > Crocidura indochinensis. The sequence continues at coordinate 2,730 of PVKC010007276.1, forward strand.
GTGATTTTTAATCAGCAAAATTGTTTACATATATTTATTTACAAAAATCATACATATTTATCCTCTTTGCTCATCATCATATAAAACATTAACAATTTCACAGACATTTATGATTCATTTCTTATTAGCTTGGTGCTCTCCAATTTTTATATTTTATTATTTTATACATAGTTCTGCCTTCATTATCACCTAACACATAATTTATAGTGTAGCTCAATATCCTTTCTGAGTTTCTCATATATCAAAAATATGACTTCAATTCTAGTGAGATTTTATATATAAATACATTTTCATATATGCATAAATTTTATCATGTAGATATATACATATATACTTGTAAAGATGACTAGTAAATGCATATACCAGTTTCAGGCCTATTCAATTCAGGTATAGCAATTCAATATTTGTATATGTTGCTAACATTCATTGTGATTTCAAGTTAGCATCCATCAAAACACTATTTTCTAGAAATGACAATTTGATATCTGCATCTATCAAAACTTTTCTTTTAGTAATGAGAATTTGATATCTAGACTTAATAGATATCCAATATACAGTGCAACATTATTAAATATAATTACCCTGCTCCACATTATATCCTCAGGACTTAATTTGTAAGTAGATATTTGACCACTTTCACTCATTTTTTCAGTCTTCATTGGAACCAATTTCTATTTCTTAATCATCATGCTATATTTTAATACTTAAACTGAATAAAATTCTATAAATATATATAGAGATCAAACAGCTCCAATATTTGCTGTGCCCGGTAATGTCACTCATGATACAACAAACTAAAGAAGATTTTAAGTTCTTCTCTTCCAAAGAATCACCAGCAAAGTATTATTTTGTTTGCATAATGGATTTCTACTAAAACTTTGTGTTACTTTTAGGTAGTTTTTATTATATAGAATAATCATGATTTATACTGTAATTGTTATTCATGCAACATCTAAAAAGACACTTAAGAAATGTTTCAAATATCTCTTCATCAAGTCAGTCAATTCCAATGTCAAAAGTAGAATCTTTAGAATTTTTTACATTTCTTTTTGTATAGTTGCTTTATTAATTATTAATTCTAAATTTTCAGTCTGTAGTGTTTACTATGAAACACTGTGTATTGCTTTTAAATGTTTTTCAGTCACTTAAAATGTTCTTTTTCAATGGTATGAAGAGTGTACATAAAGAAATACTAATATCTGTGACAATTGGATGAACCTTGAAAATCTAAGTAAGTGGAAAAGTATAGTTTGAAAAGATCATAAATTTTATTATTTTCTTTATATGTAATGTTCAGAATGAGTAAATCAAGAGACAAAGTAGATTAATACTTTCCTAAAATGGGGATGAGAGAACAGAGAAATATTAACAGGATTTTGTTTTGGGGGTAGAAAATTGTAATCAGGATTTTAAGGATTGTTGCAAAACTTTCGAAGCTAACATATAATCTAACAAAATCAATCTACTTGTTCCAATAAACTCAAATCATATATGCATTTAAAACTAATCAACTTAAGCTACATAAATTAAAACTCACTAAAGTTACTTTAGATAGAGCTCAGTGGACTCATGCCTGCCTTCAAAGTATGAGGCTACGAACTTGATTCTTGTGGCCACCACATTCACTATCCACATGTGCTGAGCACCATTTCCATTTTGGCACTTTGTAATTGTTTTGGGGACACATCTAGCAATTTTGAGGGCTTACTCTGAGTTAAAGAACGACTCTTGGTGGAGTTCAAAGAAACATACTGAGTAGGTTGATTGCATGCATGGCAAGTGCCCTAACCACTGTATGATTTCTCCACTCGTTTCTTATTATTGCTTTTGTTTTTGTTGGGCGTCTGATGTTTGGAACCCCAGTGTTGCAACAAAGTATTCAATAACCAACACACCGTGCCCAAGTATATGAAAGGGAAGCAAAAATGTGTGAACCCTTATGAATTCACAACTAAAACTGTTCAAGAACTCTGGCTAAATGTATGACGTCCATCACAATTGAAGTGTGAGGTCGTTGGCAAATATTGACCAATTTAAAATTGAATGTACAAATATGTCGACCTTTAAGCAACAAGTAAGTGTATGATCAAAATATTCATGTGTATATATGAACTCTAGTTACAACAAAATCTATAGCTCAGGGAAAGGGAGAGCAAAACTGTTTCTCTATGTCTAGTGTTGCACACAATATAATCCTAAATGGACTAAATACTTAATTCCATAAATTTTATTGAGCAAATATGCAAAACTTCTCTTGCTATTGAATCTAAACATCTTCAGTGGCCTAATACCATTTGGTAAGCAAAAAGAAGAGAAAAGAAACAAAATGGACAAAATAAAATTGAGAAGTTTATGTTGACCATAGATAGTACGGGGGTAAAAGAGCATGTCTTTGCAGCTGGAGTAATAGTACAGCATGTAGGGTGCTTGCCTTGCACTCAGCCAATCTAGGTTCAATAGCCAACATCCCATATCACCGGGAGTGATTCCTGTGTGCTGAGCCAGTTCTGAGCACCACTGGGCATGGCTCCCCCACAAAACAAAAAGAGAATATTTAGTTTAGTTAATTTTTGTCAGTAAGGATAGGAGAGGGTACCAGGTGAGATCTAGAGTCCACCAAAATTCTTGGCCTGCAAGGTGGTGGATTAATACAATGTCTTGAAGATGCAGCATTGCTCAGTACCTGTGAACTGAACCCCCTGGAATATATAACAGAATTCAGGGGGACATACCGTATGCGATTGTTAGGGGAGCATGTGGTGCTTGATAATTTGGGTCAGGCACATATAAGGCATTTGTCCTAAGTGTAGTAAATGCCTAGTTCCTTCATTACATAAATTGCAGTTTTTACTAATTATTAAATCAAATTTTCCTTAATTTTTGATGTTCTGCCTTTTTTTTAGTTTAAGGCATTGTTATTTATAATTATTCATAGTTGGTTTTCACATTGTTTCAACACCAAGCCTACCACTAGTGTCAACCTCCATCCACGAAAGTTCCCAGAGTCTATCCCAAAATTCCTCCCCACCTCAGCCTACCATCATAACAGGCACCTTGTTAAGATTTGGGTCTCCTGATTTCAGTGTTCTTGACACTGTGGTTTGGATAATCAGTTCTTTCCTTTCTTAACAACACCAATATACACTGTCCTGATAACTCCTGTCCCAGTTATTTCAAATCTCTTGTTCTCCTCCTCCACTCTATTTCTTTCTTTCTCCTCCCTATACTCTGGAACCAAGAGTACCCTAGGCAACTACTTTCAAACCATTGCACTTACACGTGCAGTTATTCTAAACACCTCATGTAAGTGACACACTTTATTCATACATCTTCTGGCTTATTTCATTTAATATGTTATTTTCCAGTTTCATCCATTACAACACCTATTTGTAAGTGGGAAAAGATTTTTCACTTCTAATTCTAAAAGTGATGCTACTAATTCTAAAACACAGATAAAAAAGAAATAGAAAAACAAACACATACTATAATATTCTATGCTCAGGGAAATTTAGTTAGCTAAAATTTTCATCATAACCCTCAAAATAAACAAATATAAGTGAGGTTTTATTAATTGAATCTCTTTAATGTCAGTAACATATATTAAGACTGCATGTTATTCTACAATAGGAAATACCCAAACTATTTGAAAATAATCATCTACCTTGCTTTGCCAAGTATGAACCTTAAAATAACCATCCTTGCACATAGATATTTGAAAATTTTATAAATTCATAGAAGTAAAATTGCTGAAAGAAGAGGTGTCCATTTTACCTTGCTGTTAATATTATTTATTTCCTCCTAGAAAAGTATTTTTAATTTATGTTGTTATCAGAATTACTTTAGAATATCTACGTTCCCCAGGATTGCCTCCTAGAATTTAATATTGATTTTTACATAATCCTAAAAGGTATAAATATTGTTTAAAATATATTTCTCTAATTACCATTGAGATTGTTTAGTTTTTATTTAAATTTTACTTTAAATTAATTACTTTATATAAACACCATGGTTACAAGGTTGTTCATAATATATTTTTTTCTCAAATACAAAGTTATTCATGGTTGAGTTTGTTAGTCATACAGTGTAACATCCTTCACCAGTGTACATTCCTCACCACCAATATTCCCAGTTTCCCCCACCCCTTCCTCCTAAATGCTATGGTACAATTATGTAATAAGTTGCTCAAATTAGATACAATTTATAAGAGTCCAAGGTAAGTAGATGCCACTATGATACCAATGGAACTTTTGGGGGGGTTGATTGCTGATAAAAATTTTAGCACTCAAATGGCTTTATATCTGGCCATGCTTAGAGCCTTTGGTACTTGTAAATGACATTCTTTGCTTAATTCACCTGATTTTGTACACATAACAAAGTTCATTATGCCAGTTCTACACTCCTGATAGTTATGGAATCTATTCCTTCCAACCTTAGTAAACTATTATTATTGTGACTTTGCCTTCTGGAAATATATGCAATATGATCAATGGGATATAGGATAAAGTAGTCATTAAGTATATGGATACTTGAATTAATATGGAATTGAAAATTATAAGAAAACAAAATAAAAGTCAATGGCCTCTTCCTTTTCTACATGGGATGTTAGAGTTATCATGATTGTCTGGAAAAGGTGGTCAGTTTTCAAAATGACATGGAAGTGAATTGATAAGTTTCCAATAATAAAACAGAAACATCTACATAGGCTATCACAATCTTGTATCCACAGAATTTGACTGCCCAGTGCAGTCCTTTGTATCCAAGATCTGTCAACAGGAATCTTACTCATTCCTGTGCTCATATTGTTCTTTATTCTTTTTTCTGTCTGTATGGTATAGTTATTCATTCCTGACAAAGTCCTGATGTGCTTAATTACCTGAACCAGCATGATTATGGTTCCAGAACCAGACTGTTCTCTGGTTCCAGGCCCTTGACTGGTTTGGTATTTGGGGGGAGCATGTTCTTTTAATTCAGCATTTCTTGTTACTGACAACTACAGGGCATTATATCCATGTTTCTAACCACTGGCAACCAATGTGTGTTTTTGCTGGTTTTTTTTGGGGGGTACACCAATGTGTGTTCAGGACTTACTCCTGGTTCTGTATTCAGGGATCATTCCTGGTGGGTTCAGAAGCCCATATATCTTTCTGGGGGTTGCACCAGGGTCTGCTGCATGAAAAGGAAGCATCCTACACTGTATTATTGTTCTTACTCTCACTTGCTTTGCAAAAGTTCTCGAAGTTCTGGTCTTGTTGCACTAGAAGTCCTGATTGTACCCATTTTTGGTCAGCCTAAAACAGTTTGTGGATTAATACAAGTCATTATTTATAAAATTGACTGAATGACAATAACACCTTGAGAATATTGTTTTGAGAAACATGATGGACTATTGCATATTTTGTATATGGAGTTAAGTGATCAGAAGTACCTGATACATATGCCAAAGTGTTATATAATTTTACCATATAACCCATTATGCTTTCAAAGTAGTTCAAATGAAGAGAACACAAAAGAGATAATTTAGCAGGACAAGATGGACACTGTGATCTATAATTATTGAATACTATTACTGTTATTTTTTAAATATATATTTATAGCTTCTAGACAGGGGCTCCCTCCCACTTTCTTTTTTAACATAACCATAGAGCATGAATAATCTTGTTCTGTCTCATATTTCTATGTCTTTCTACAAATTAAGGGGGAAAGGTGGATGGTACCTGGGACAGAGTAGTCCCATAAGCATTGAGTGGAAATTAAAAAAAAGTGTTCAGAGCTAAATACCCAACCCAAAGTCAATGACAATAGAATCAAGACACCCAAGCTACAACAAGCTATATACAAAAGGACATGTTATACTAGAAGTCTGGGGGGCTAAGTGTGGAGACAGGGGAAGCATGCTGGGAATAAGGGTGTAGGGTGGTCAACACTGGTGGTGGGAATTGCCCTAATTCGCTATCACTATGTATCTTATATATAATTGTGAAAGACTTGTAATTTACATTGGTCTCAATAAACATTGTTTTTTTAAAAGAAGTCTGACATTGAACTACAAAGCTCATAGGCTTGTTTTATCATAAGAGATGAAATAGAGACTAGGCACCCAAGGATGAAACATCTAAAATTTTCTGACTACTGGAATTTAGGAGAATCTCTCTTCCAAACATTTCGGCAAGAAGGCAAGAAAATAGATACTTTTTTCAGAATTCCAGATTCAATATCTTCAATCCAAAGACCTATTATAGAATCTGTTTTGAGTTCTTCAAGCATTTAGTAGATAGAATTTGTAGAATAGCATAAAAATAGAGAGGCTTCCAAATTTAGTTTTCTAAAATAAGCTAAGTGCCAAGAGAAACATTCAGGGAAAGGGAGGATAAACCCTCTCCCAAAGTCAGTTTGGGGATGGTCTTTAGTCTTACCAATAACAAACATACCTCAACATTAAAGTATTTGTTCTGAAAATCCTAGTATTGCACAAATACACATATCAGTATTATAGCAAATGCCAACAAAAAGATAATGTTTACAAATATTTATGTTGCATAAGCAAACCAAAAACTTCCATAATAACTCAGCATGTTCAGAGATAAGAGAAGGTCTATGGCTAAAGATCTACATAGAAGTTGAAAATTCAAACACAAAGTTTGTCTAATTCTAGAATTAAGGTCAGAGCCTTTGAATGCCAGTTGTACTGTTATACTATCTATATTTCATGAGTTGTTAATCTTTTAAGTGAATATGCCTAATATCTTTATACTGATAAGGAAAGGAATGTTGCTTCTCCCAACTCTCCAAATATGGCAAAAGCATGTGAATATCTCTCAACGACAATTGGCCTGAGATATTGCTGCCAAGAACCTGGAAGGGTGTGATGAAAATTTTCTCAGCTTTATGAGTATGACATTATAAATCTAAGTACTTGAAGCTATAGCAGGGCCCTAAATAAGGTTTACATTGTTTGTGCATAATAGACCTTGGCGTGCATTCTTCAGATTATTAATTGTACAGATAAAAGCTAGCAGGGGTGTTCAAACTTTTTAAACGGGGGGCCAGTTCACTGTCCCTCAGATTGTTGGAAGCCGAACTATAGTAAAAACAAAAAGTACGAACAAATTTCTATGTGCACGGCATATATCTCATTTTGAAGTGAAGAAACAAAATGGGAACAAATACAGTATGTGGCCCGCAGGCCGTAGTTTGAGGACCAATGATAGTGTCATGGAAGTTGAAAGATAAAGAGTATTGTGATTGTATAAATAAAGACATTAATAAAAAAGAGCAATATGGCAGTAGCAAGGTATATCCTGCCCTGGGAAACAAAATTAGAATAGTAAATGGTAATATTATAAAAGGCATTGATCTCAACTATGCAATAACATTAGAAGATAAATATAACCTGTGAAGTAGCATATGTCCTAACCACGAGCAAAAGAAGTAATCATTATAACTTACACATTTTTCTTAGTCCATATCATTTAGATATAAACAAAAACACTAATTATACACAAAAGAAGGGAACATAAGAGGATTTGATCTAGTGGACATTTAGTAGCAAATATTTACTCTTGAAGAAATCAACTAGCTACAAAAAAGTGAGAATGTGAAAAGGAAACTGACATAAATTAGGTTTACATGCTTGCAAATGTCATTATGTAAGAAAAGGAACTTCATCCCGTGTTCTTCTGAGTTCTTCAGGAACTGGACAATAAACACACACTAGATAGATTAGTAGGAGAAAAAGTAAAAGGAAGTCATTCATCTACAAACCTATCATTAATCTAATGAAGTGCTAGTTTGAAAGACAGGTGATCATAAGATCCACAATAAAGCAATATAGAAGGAAGTTCTGTTTTCTCCAAAATTAAAAATATAAAAGTTTTCCAGGAGAGGCCCGAAGGGAAAGGCAGATAAGCAAGTATCCTTTCAAAATATCCACCCCTTTCTTCTGGTGTACTATAATAAAATTAACTTTTTACCAAAGACATAGTTGAGGATTGCAGATTTTTGATTTCTTATACCTGGAGTGAGGAGCTTTTAAGCAGACTGGGGACATTTGAAAATTTATAACTCCATTCACAGGTCATACAATACAACAGATTAACTATGAGCAGCTGAAGTGAAGAATACATTTCTGTCCCATTATGTAACCAGAGCTAGATTATATGATTTTGTGGAACCTACACAAGCAAATTTCACTTGCCTAAGACAATAATAAATAGTATATAGATATGGATATTACATATGATTAATGTATATATATACATTTGCTCCAATACTAAAAGTTCAGTATAACTACACATAACATAATAGAATATTTACAGTTTTAGAAGATTTAGCAGTTGAGTGTTGCTATCTGCCATCAGAAAAAGTTAAAGAATTTCAAACAGAAGAAGTCAGCAAACCAATATCCCAAATATAGAACACACTGGTATACCTTCAATTGAAAAGTTATTTAGTTCACTAAATGAATGGGAAATCATCAGCATCACCAGTAACAATGGTTGAATTTTTTTTTCAATAACTGAATAAAGGAATCTTCCACTTTTACATCTTGAAGAGAACACTCAAGTGTTCTACACTGATAGAAAATTCAGTAATCTCACAAAACACCCTTGGCCTCAGAGTATAGTAAGGAAAAGCAAATAAATTGAGTGGAGGAGGAGAAATACAAATATAAAAGAATGGGGGGCAGAGGCCAAGTGCTCTCAGGTGCATTTGGTGAAGATAAAAAAAGGTCACTAAATATCCAAGCCAAAGTCAACAACAATGGAATCAAGAGACCCAAACTTTAACAAACTTTACATGGGCCGATTATACTGGCAGTTCTATTTTTATTTTATTTTTTATTTTTAATAGCTTTATTTAAGTACATGATTACAAATATGTCTGTAGTCGAGTTTTAGTCATAAAAAGTACACTTCCTTCACCAGTCCAATCATTCCCACCACCAATGCCTCCATCTCCCTTCTCCCTTAACCCCTGCCTGTCTTTGAGACAGGCATTCTATTTCTCTCACTCATTATCATTATCATAATAGTTGTTGGGGTAGTTGTTCTCTAATTACACTCACCAACCTTTGTGGTAAGCTTCATATCATAATTTTTAGTGTTTTGTTCACAGTGGTGTTTAGAGGTATAATATATAGTTTCAAATTACCATGCTATATTCTATGAGTTTCATTTTTAATACATCTTAGTACTTCTTATTGTTCCTTTTTTAGAAGTAAAAATATTTAATCTTCACAAGTATCTATTCATAGCACTATGTCCGTATCTTCTGGGGCACCTTGATTATATCTGAAAACCCAGATGTGTTCAGGGATTACTCATGGTCCTATACTCAGGAATCACTTCTGATGGTGCCAGGATTAAACCTGCAATACTATCTCTCTGGCCATATTTTTTTGGTGGCAAGAGTTGAACCCTTGACCTTAGACATTCATGCCAAATGTTCTATTACCAAGCTAAATCTTTGGGATCAATCTCCATTTTATAGACAAAAAAATGCTAGTAGCTCTCCTAAGCTCACATCCTTATTAGAGATATTTCTGCGGAGAGAAATACAAGTTTTCTGGCCCCTAATTTCGTGCTACATCTCTGTTAATACTAGTACTTATCTCCTGTGTTCACTGAAACACTAGTTATAATAATTCAAATATTGAAACAACATAAATGCACAAGAACAGACTAGTGGATAAAGAAACTATAGTATGTCTACCCAATGGAGTATTTTACAATCATTGGAAGAACAAAGTCATGAAATTTGTTTGCAAGTTGATAGACATTGAGATTAACATGCTGAGAGAAATAAGTAAGTGGGAAAAATATACAGAATGATTGCACTGATCTGTGGGTCATATTAAAATATTATGATACAACCCACTGAAAATAGAAAGAAGGGTCAGGAGGACTGGTTCACTGTATGAATTTTGCCACTAGGAGGCAAGGTGATGGTAGTGAGGAATAAAATTTCAATTAGGACAGAGAAGGAATCACTATGACAATGATAGTTGGAAATATTCTAGGCAAGGAATGATTGCTGAAAGGAGGTAAAGTGATATGCATAACACTTATTCAGTAACAGTATTGAAAACCACAATGCCTAGAAATAAAAATATGAGGGAGAGGAGAGAAGAGAAAAAGTGTTTGACGCAGAAGTAGGCTAGGGTACAGATGAGGGTGAATGGGAGGAAAAATGGGACACTTCGTGGTAGAGAATATACACTGGTGAAGTGGGGTGGTTGGGAGGAAAAGTGGGACATTGATGTAAAGGTTAGGTGTTGCAGCACTTTATGACTAAAACTCAATCATGAACAACTTTGTAACCATGTATTTCAGTTTTTTTTTAAAGAAAAAAGATTAGTTATTATCTGGTGAAATTCTAAAGCACCTTGAAAACTTGTTTCTGATTATCAGTTTATGATAATGAACTTTAGAAATCGATGTCTTACACTATGGAGTTTACAAAAGGATATACCAGTACATACTTTTAAGTACATTTCAAAAGAAATATTATTTCATTTGCCTTTGGCATCTATAATTGTCCCTTAGGGAGATATTCATTTTTTCTTCCCATTTTTGGATGGGGTTAAATGTTTTATACTTGCTATTCTCTACCAATGCCTTATATATGTTAGATATTAATCAGATAGTTATTGGATGAATAATTTCTCCTATTCTGTGAGGAGTCTATGTACCCAAGTCAGCATTTCCTTTGAGGTACAGAAGCTTTCTTAGTTGAATGTAGTCTACATCTTTTATCATTGTTTCTACTTACTTAACCAAAGGTGTTTGTTTCATCCTTGAAGATTCCTTTAGCTTCACTGTCATGGAATGTTCTGCCTATGTTTTCATCTATGTTAGTTTTGGTTTTGGGGTGATATCAAAGTAACTAACTCAATTTGATTTGACATTTGTGCAGTGTTCAAGAGATATCTGAGTTCACTGTTTTGCATGTAGCTGACCAATTTTCTCAGCATTACTTTAAAGAGGCTTTCGTGTTCCACTTCCTATTTCTTGCCTCTATGTTCATTGCAGGAGTATTCCCAATAACCAGAATCTGGAAACAATACAGACTGCCAACAACAAATGAGTGGCTAAAGAAACCAAGGTACATATACACAATGGAATACTATGCAGCAGTCAGAAGAAATGAAGGTGTGAAACTTTCCTACACGTGGATGGACATAGAAACTATTATGCTGAGTGAAATGAGTCAGAAGAAGAAGGATATACAGCATAATCATACTCATTTATGAAATATAAAAAAGATAGCATAGTAATTATATCTAGAAAAAATAAAGAATGGGCCAGGAGGGCCAATCCATGGTGGGGTCCATTTGTGGAAGCTTGCCACAATTAGTGACAGAGTACAGTTAGGGCTGAGAAGAGACCACTGTGACGTTATAGTTAGAAATAATGACTCTGGACAGATCTGAGAGCTGAAAGGAGATAAAGTTATATGCATGATACCCCCTTCAGTAACAATATTGCAAACCACAGTATCTAATAGGAAGACAGTGAGAAAAAGAGAGATAGAGAGAAGAAGCACAGAGCCAGGCATGATAGAGGGCAGGGAGGAGGTTGGGGGGGGGCAGATTGTGCACTGGTGAATGGATGTGTGTTATATTTTTTATGACTGAAACTCAATAATGAACAAAATTTTATCTATGAAAAACCCAACTGTTTTATGGCTGCTTGCAACTAGAATGTAAATAAATTAATTTATACATTAATTTGGGGAAGACTTTTGATTACAATTTTAATTTCCTCAATAATGATGGATCTGTTTATACATGCTAGATCATCCTTATTCAACTATAGAAGATTATAAGAATCCAAGAATTTATCCATTTCTTCCAAGTTCTCTTGTTTTGTGGCATAGTTTCTCAAAATAGTCTCTGATTACCCTTTGAATCTCTGTAATATCTGTAGTGATCTCCTCCTTTTCATTTCTAATCCAGTTTATTCAATTTTCTCTCTCCCTTTCTGTGTGTTTTGCCAGTGGTTTATCAATCTTGTTTATTTTATCAAAGAGCCAACTCTTGCTTTCTTTGATCTTTTGGATTGTTGTTTGGATTTCCAGTTCACTTCTGCTTTGTTATTTCCTTCTGTCTACCTATTTTTGGTTCCTTTTGTTGATCATTTTCTAATTGTATAAAATGTGACATTAAATTATTTAAGTAGGCCCCTTCTTCCTATTGTGTGCTTGCAAAGCTATAAATTTTCCTCTTAGTACTGCTTTTAATGTGTACCACAAATTGAAAAAAAATTTAAAAAAAAAACTTCTAACACTATAAATCAGTGGAATTTTCAGAGACAAAAATTAATAAAAATGAATTGTTTTTGGTTTTGGAGTTACACCTGGCAGTGCCCAGGGTCTACTCTTGGCTCTATGCTCAGAAATCGCCCCCAGAAGACTCAGAGGACTATATGGGATGCCGGGATTTGAACCACTGTCCTTCTGCATGCAAGGCAAACACCCTACCTCCATGCTATCTCTCCAGCCCCAAAAAGGGAATATTATTGAAATTGTTACAAAAAATGCAAAGGTCTAGAGAGAATATATGAAAAGATAACTAAGCATTTTTATATGTCTTTATTAGCATTAGTTAGGCAGGTTTGCCATATATTGTTATATGATACTCTGCTTTTACCCAAAATAAATACATTCCCCCAACGTTCTCTTTTCTTTTCACCTATCACTTTGATATGTAAAATCTACATGGATCTCACTGGACTATCCCCCATCCAGTTGAATTTGTAGTGGGAGAATAAAAAGAAGTTTTGGTTTTGGCTAGGCATGTGAAGAGAAATCTGACGTGAGAGACCATTAAATCCATGATTCTCTCTTGTCTGGCTTGGTTTATTAATTCCTTGTAGCTACCCTGTATCTGACCTGTTCACCCAGGGTTGGAAATATGATGGTTGGGGTGATTTCACAATATATTATAATTAATGCTATTTAAAGTTTTATATGTCACTTTTATATGGTTCAGTTTCAAAATACTTTCATCTCTCCATATATTGTACCCTATTACTATCTTTATAGTTAAATGACACTTGGTATACCCTATGTGTCAGATACGTGTACAATTCCCATGTTCCTTATCTGCGCCCAACTCCACTCATCTTTAATAAAATCATCTCTTGGATATGCCCAGTTGAATAGCTAAGTGTACCCTTAGTTGCATCCATTCATAACTCTAAAATTGCCTCAATGGATAGTCATATTTTCACTTTATCTTCTTTCCCTTTAACAAGCTTACAATCCTTAAATGAATACAACCATTTCCAGAAAAAAATTGCCTACATGTTTTACAAATATACTTTGGAACCCATTAAACAAGGGTTCTAAAACTTTATAATAATTTTAATTTATAATAATAAGTGGGGTTCTAAATCTGAACATTTGTCATGGGGACTTGATTTACACTCCATGTGATTGGACAGTGGCTGTCCAACCACGAATCCCAGCTTCCAACCATACAATCGACACAGTTCCCTGCAATAGCACCAGGAATCAAACACCCTCTTGGGAGTGCCTAAAACTGCTCTGGCATCAACTTGCTCCAAGTTAATATGGCAGCCTGATGACAAGGAAACAGAAACAACCTGATCTAAGAGCAGATTGCCCTACCTTATCATCTAATGGTAAGTTGAAATCAGAAGATTCCGTCCTTAGGTCTGTGCAAAAATGAAGATCACTAACTACAGAAGTCTGACTTTGACAACTGCGATTAAGCAGAACTTTTCCTGGAACCAAAAAGAAAGACCTTAGCCTAGGCTTCGGCCTAGAATTTGTAAAAACAAACAAACAAAAAAAAAAACAAGATATTTAATTCCAGAAGTCTGACTTTGACAACAATGGCTGAGCAGAACTTCTGGAACCATAAGGAAAGACTCTCTTTTGCTCCATTCTAGGATCTGATCAAAAACCAAGATCACTGATTGCAGAAGAATGACTACAACAAGCATGATGCAGCAGAACTTTTGAAACCATAAAGAAAAACTCTATACTAGACTTCCTATTACATGGGCAAATACAAAGGTTTCTAATCACAGAGGACTGATTTTGAAAGCCACACTGAGTAGAACATTTCCTGGCACTATAAAAGGACCTTGGTTTTCAACAATGAGCATGTCTGGAGCCTGTAGTTGTTCTCCTGACAATATGCTTCAAGGGTGGAGAAACCCTGAAACCTTGTATCTCCTAAGTCTAGGGAATTCCCTTTCTAATTTCCCCAACACTTACAAAATTTCCCTTTGCAAAAAAAAAAATCTTGTCACAGCAATACATCAGGCCCCCCATTACTTTTTATTTCTTTATTTCTTCCTCTAGGTGTTGTTTTGTTGTTCTTTTTTTTTTAGTTGTTGTTGTGATATTTTTGCTGTAGCTTGTTTTCGTTTTTTTTTGTCTCTTTTAAATCTATATTTATAGCTTCTAGGTGGGCTCCTCCCAGGTTTTTTTTTCCAACAGAACCACAGAACTTGAATCATCTTGTTCTGCCTCAAAAATTGAGGGGAAAAACAGTGTATGGTATCAAACAATCGCATGAACATTGAGAGAAAATAAATATTGTTCAGACCTAATCACCAAACTTAAAGTCAATGACAACAGAATCAAGTTAACACAATCTACACAGAGGGGACCTGTTAAGCTGGCAGTTCAGGGGCAGGATGGGTGTCATGTGATGGATACTATAAACAGGAGTGGAGGGAGAACAACGCTGGTGGTGAGACTAGCCCTAATTCACTGTCACTATGTACCTTAAATATAACTGTGAAAGATATGTAATTCACATTGGTCACAATAAAATATTTAAAAAATACAAAATAATAAATCGGATTGTAGAACTATAATAATTTTAATTTATAATACATTTAAGGCAATCTTTAGAAACTCAATTTGGGGGTGGCACACCCAGTGACTCTCAGGGCTTGGTGGACTAGATGGGATGCCAGGAGATCGAACCGCGGTCTGTCCTAGGTTAGCGCGTGCAAGGCAAACACCCTACCATTTTCACCACCACTCTGGTCCCTGGAATCCCAATTTGAAGAAAATACTTAGATGATGGTTATGAAAGTGCTCTATAAACCAGATTTTAAAGCTGCTGTTTTAAAAGTTACTTAAATTTTATGAGTCTATTACTATACCCTTTATATTCACTTGTGGTAGAAATATTGCAATCCTCCTATTATCCTAAAAGATTTCTTACACTTCCTCTCATTCTAATTTAATTTTATTCATTATATATGGCGCCTAAGTTATTTCATTGTGAAACCTGTCTCTAGATTTGTATCAAGATGCTAAATATCACAACATCTCCCTTGTTAAATGTCACAAACTCTTTTTCTTATAACACATGGTTTAGAGAAGGTAAAATAGGACTTTAGAAAAGTATGATGCTTCTGAGGCTACTGAATAGAGAAAACCCAGAAGAAGCTTGGGTCAGACAGATGTGAGATGTAAAACACAGGCAAAGCACTATCGTGAGACAGCTCCTGTGCTGGATCTTTGGAGAAGAGTGGCATAATAGAATTCCAATATGACTAGATCAATGTTGTGTGTTTATAAACTCCATTTAGCAGACTTGAGTATGAGAGTGTCTCCTAATTTAATCAATGTGAACACTTGCTATTTTCAACACTTAGAGTCTTGACTGATTGCCCATTTTGCCTCATCCCCAATTGTTATGGAAGCATTTAACAGAGGAAAATTGCATTAGCCTGCAAAACAAATTACTCCTTTAAAAGGCCAAAGTGACACACTTTTGCTCTATCTCAAAAGGAGAGATGGAAATTCTAAATAGCATAGCCCCAGATGCCACCTCTACAGAGCACAAATGCTCCTCTAAAAGTTGGTCTTTGATGCTCATCAGAGCCCATTAAAACACATCAGATTGTACTTATTCAGTCAAATACTTTCAGTGCATAAATTACTCTCTGGGGTTTTTAGAGGTGCAGGAACTCTTTGACGCACTGCTTGGTGAGTAAGTGCATTATAGCAGTCTTTGACTAATCGACCCTGTGGCCTAAATATGTAGATATGTTCCCTAGGGGACTAACTGGCTTAGTGGCATACTCATCTATTCCAAAAGTTTCTAAAGAAATGAATGCCATTGTGATAAATCTACTTTTTCAACACAGATCTCAAGCCTACCATATTTTATATAATGTTTGAAAATTTCTAATTCTCTGAATAATGTTTAGTGCAGCTCAGATTCCCATGTTTTTGCCAGCTCTTGTTCTCACCTCTATTACTATGTAATTATTCAGCAAGCCAATGAATTCAGACTTTCTCAACAGGAAATGATTCAATGTGATGAAATTATCCAAGAGGCATAAATAGGGTGATTTAAACATTCAAATAATAAAGAGTTGGGAGCTTGTTTGGAAGTTCTGGCCAGAGGAACAAAGCAATTCCTATACCCTCTACTGTTCCGACACTATTTGAGGAAAGCTATCCATTCCCTTTATCCTGAAGAGCAGCTTCAGGAGCGATGAATATGGAACAGTGACGAAAAGAACACTCTCTTAGCGAACCAGATCAACTGAAGCAACCCTGGCGATCAATAGGTGGCAGACATCAAATCAGATGGCCCTCACAGTCTGAAATAATAAAGAGTTGAAGGATAAGGCTCAGTGTGACCTGAGTCTTATTTGAATTTGAAAACCTACATTAAAAATGTTCCTGGAGTTACAGTAAACCAAACCTAACAGGACTTAGAGATTAGAGAGATCGACTCTTTACCCTGACCATTGTACAATAAATTTTTGTGTACAGCGCCATATATATAAACTTATTATAACTAATATTACTTAAAATTGGAAAATATCTACATTAAAACAATAGTTGAAAAGAAAATGAGAAAGCCAAATATTGTTTTTAGCATAGTATAATTTCTATTTCACAGAATCTTGGGTTATAGTACTCCCTCCTACATAGACAGTCTCAAACTCCTTTCATGTTCATTAGTCCCAATTTGCCGTTTTGCTTCTCAGCCACTCTTTTAAGTACAAATATGAATTTTATATTTACACTCTCCCATTGGCATTTATGTTTGTTTGGCTTTTGATTTCTTGGACACGCTTACAGTGCTTTGAGCTCACTCCTGGGTCTGTAGATTTAGGGACTCCTGTCAGTGATTCCAGAAACATACACAGAGATAGCTAGGCCACATTCAGGGAATATGCCTTACCTACTATGTTATCTATCCAGCCACCCCAATACTTTTCAGAAAGAGAGTTAATCCAGGATGGGTAGTAATGATCTTTTTTAAATATTTTGCAATTACTGCAAATATAAGAACCTCAAGCAATTAGTATTTTCTTCATTCAAACTGATTGTTTCTTGTCTGGGACTCTAAATTTGAGATTCCCAAATCGTTTCTTCTCTGGACTTCTAGAATTTGCCTATTAAATACATCTCAAGCAGCTTGGATAACTTTTCAAGGAGTATACAAGGTATTTCCAAACCATGTATGGAATTTCTGGGGAAAATGACAGATGCAATCAGAGACAAGTTAGAGGTAAGGAACAAAAACAGACCTTACAAGACAATTAGCTTTTGAGAATGCCAATAAAGATTGTCAGGTGATCTTATGCCCTATCAAAGAAAGGGATGATATGATGGGATACCTAAAAGCTTGTCTAAATGTTGGTTCCATTAAACGTCAGTCACAAATACATGCTATTAAGACCTATTCGGTATGAATAGGGATGGATCGGGCTATCTTTCCAGAGAACACAGAACCTTCCCAGATACCACTCATGGTGGTTGTTAATTGATCAAAAGAATGTTAATTTTACCATGATTCCTATGGGCAACATGCAACCCAGACTCCTTGCCCTGGAAGTTATTCCTAAAGACTTTGTATAACATATACTTACACCCAGAGGACCTCAAATTCTTTGAATTTTCTATTTTCTCTTTTAACAACCAAGTGCCCTTAAGTAGGTTTTAGTGGACTGTTTTACCCTCAGGAAGTGATCCATTTACATATCATGAGTCAATAATTTGTTGATCTAGTTTTACATCCTGCTAGTGCAATATTTCCCAATATTTATATTATATTATATGGATACCTTGCTTGCATATTCTAATAACGGGAGCCTCAGAGGCTATATGAGAATGTGATGACATGCTACTTTACAAGTTGCCACAGAAAATATTCAGGCAATGTCACCATATGACTGGCCACTCACTGACCACTACAGTGTAAACACATTACAAGTCTTCTCAACAAGTAGAACTTGCCACTTTGATTTATCTTCTATTCCACATGTCAGGTCCATTTAATGTTTTGAGTGGATCAGAAAGTGGTCAGCCCTTTCCCTGTAATTCTCATTACTTCCCTAAATACCCATAATCATGTGGTTTGGGATTTGCTTCAGCAATTACAACCTCTGTTACAAAAGCACTCTGAACCCATTTTCATTACTCATATTCAATCTCATTCTGGCCTCCCTGGGCCAATAGCACAAGGAAATGCAACTGTTGATCACCTAGTGGAATCTGTTTTCACATCAATTGTGGAAGAGCATAGATCCCTACACACAAATGCCCATTGTCTTTATGTGCATTATCACATTCCATGGAGGCAAGCCAAATATATGAACTGGGCATGTCAGGTCTGTGCTCCATTACACTGTGCTTCACATGTAGCCATAGCTAATACCCAAAGAAAGCAGAAAGATTACTTATGGCAAATATGCATGTTAATCTTTTCCCAAACAAACCCTATCTTAATGTAGTAGTTGACATATTCTTATTTTATATGGGCTGCCCCAAAGACTTAGGGAAGAATTAAGGCCATTTATTCCCTTTTCTTACAATGTTTTTCTGTCATGGGCATTACCCATACCGTCAAAACAGATAATGGCCTAGTTTATATTAGTAAAACTTTTCAACCATTCTCTAAAAAATAGCAGATCAAACCTGTCACTGCCATCTCTTACAATCCTCAGAGAGAAGGCATCATTGAATGTGCTCATGAGACTTTCAATGCTCAATGATTAAAGTACAGAAAAGGAGTTATGCCACTACTTGACCTCTTATCCTTAGCATTATTTTCACTAAAAGTATTGAATTTCAAGATGAGAGCTACACAGCTGCTGAAAGACAGTTCCAAGAAGACATACAGACTCAAACTCACCTATTTGGGTAAAAATCGACAAATAATGGGTAGCAGGTAATCTCATTCGTTCGAAGGTAGGATATGTTTATATTTCTACAGAGGGCAGTCTCACCAAGAATTCTGAATCCATTACACCTTGTTAGAAACAGAATTCTTACAAATGATGTAACAATGCCACAGATTCCAGCTGAGCCAGATAAGGAATGCTCCAAGACAAAGCATTCCGTATTCCTCCCTAGATCTAACACACAAAAGGAAGAGAAAAAGAAACCTAGAGCAACTCCAATAGGTAATTAGGTTAGCAAGCCAACATGTCATCCTGAAGGATAGATTACAAGACTCAGAAGCAATCAGATTAAAACATCTCAGTTCTGTTTTGGGGGAAACTGGTCCAGCTCTCACTGGATTTCATAATTTAGGAAACACTTGTTACATGAATTCAATATTGCAGTGCCTGTATATGCTCCATGTTTAAATGATTGTTTCAGCCAAAACTATTACTAGGATGATATTAACAGGTCGAATCTGTTGGGGCATAAAGGTAAAATGTCAGAAAAATTTGGTCTAATTATGAAAGCCCTGTGAGCAGGAGAGTACAGGCATATCAGTCCCAAAGGCTTTTACATAACCATTGGGAAGATCAATGACCAATTTGTAGGATACAGCCAACAATGTTTCAATGAACCGTTTCTATTTCCAATGAAGTCTCCATGAAGACCTGAATAGAGCTGATAGAAGACATCATTAGAAATATAATGACTATCTTAATGACTTGAATTTTGCAGAGCATGCTTGGAAGAGACACAAGCAGCTCAATGAGTCTATTATTGTTACACTTTTTCAGGATCAGTTCAAATCCAAAGTCCAGTGACTCACCTGTCACAAAAAGTCTCAGACATTTGAGACCTTTGTGCATCTATCTCTGCCACTAGCATCCACATGTAAATGTACAATACAGAATTGTGTCAAGCTATTTTCCAAAGTAGAAAAACTGACAGAAATCTATGGAGAAGGAACTTGAATTCTATGGAATCCCACTGCATTGTTCATTACAAGAATGTTTTAGCAACTTATTTTCAATTTAAGTATGGCTGTAATAATGTTCTAATGTTTTTGTACACAGAAATCTATGGAAAAGGAACTTGGATGCTATGGACTTCCATTACAGTGCTCATTATAAGAATGTTTTAGCAAAGTATTTTTTTTTTTGGTTTTTGGGCCACACCCGGCAGTGCTCAGGGGTTACTCCTGGCTGTCTGCTCAGAAATAGCTCCTGGCAGGCACAGGGGACCATATGGGACACTGGGATTCGAACCAACCACCTTTGGTCCTGGATCAGCTGCTTGCAAGGCAAACACCGCTGTCCTATCTCTCCGGGCCCTAGCAAAGTATTTTTAAACTAAGTATATCTGCAATAATGTTCTAATGTTTTTGACCACATAAATCTATGGAGAAGAAACTTGAATGCTGTGGATTCCTATTACAGTTGATAATTATAAGAATGTTTTAGAGACTTATTTTCAAATTAAGTATGTCTGCAATCATGTTCTAATGTTTTTGTTCACAACGTCCATGAAGAAAGAACTTGGACTCACATTACAGTGCTCAATACTCTAAACTTTCATTACAGTGCTCATTATAATAATGTTTAGAAACTGTTTTCAAGTTAAATATGTCTTCAAAATTTTTCTAATGTTTTGGTTTATTGAAGTCTATGGGAAAGGAACTTGTATGCTCTGACCTTGCAATACAGTGCTCAGTGCTCTTACCACTTTTACAGTGGTCATTTTAAAGATGTTTAGCAAGTTAATGAAAAACGTTTTTGTGATATGCTTTAGACAGGATTTTAAAAATGCCAATTGATTTGAGAAGGATGCACATTCAACCCTATGATGCTTTTACAGACAAGTCCACCCTCACCAGTAGAAATTTCTAGGAATTATCTACTACAGTGCAGTAACTGGTTTAAAATTTTCTTTACCATCTTACTTGAAGGTTTTATATTTATCAAGTGTTTTGATCCATTCCCATAAATGGGTCAGTTTCAGTTTTATAGCTGTAAACTACTGACCAATCCACAATGTATGTGTGTGAATGTGTGTGTAATGGCCACCTTTATGTTAGTGTAATGGCTGTATGTGTCATATATAGTCATTGTAGTTTCCCATGCCTGCTCCTTTTCTATTGCATCTCTATGTACACATCTCAGATTTGTTGCTTTCTCTAATAAGCCCTTTTATCCCTACAGTTCAACACTCCTGGAACACCACAACACTCCCATGCCTCCTCTACACGATTTCAACCTCTCATCACTGTGGACTGCCACTCTCAACCAGAATTGATTTTTCAAGTGGGTCCTAACTCAAGGAATAATCTCCGCCTGTGACTTCACCAATCAGCTGCAAAACATTTCCACCACCTCCCTGATTGTCATCAACCAACAGATGACCTCGTTAACTGAAGCATTAATCCAGATTCTTCACACCTTGGACTTACTCAACAGACCAGGGGAGATATGTACATTTTTTCTGTGTATTTCTTTATTGGGAGATAGTATTGCTCCTTTGAACTTGCTCAGTAGGAAAAAAAGAGATGTGTGTATTTCTTTATACGTTTTTCTGAGGAACAATGCTATTATAATTATGTATCAGGAATTATAAAGTATGAAATCTTCTGAGGGACATATATTACACTACCCATAGTCCCCTGGTACTGCATTATTACCCTGTGGCAATATCTTTTCTTTTCCTTTTGTATAGAGCCAGTAAAATAGATAAATGTTATGCAAGTGAGAAGTTCCCATTTGTTAGGGATAGGATCTCCAAAATTTATATGTTGTATGTGGGCCTTTAACCATGAGTATTTGTCATACTGACTTGACTTAAGCTTCTCGAGTTGCTTCTAGATAGGCTATATACACCCAAACTTTGGGTCCCATCTTTGGAGCCAAGGATAGGCTTCTAGTCACGTATGATAACTTAAGGACTCCAGAGCTATGTCTCACTAAGACAAGCAGCATGAAAAGAACTATTCCAGGAACCTAGTAGAAAGACTCTCTAGATTAGACAAACTTAGACAGCTTAAAGCCTGCAATTTGAAATATTCCAAATGCTTTCTTTAAAAAAAAACAACCTCCTCTTAGTCTAAAGGGTTTTTCTGTGCCTATGCAAAATATAGCCATTTTAGTAGCTCCTATCTATCTATCTATCTATCTATCTATCTATCTATCTATCTATCTATCTATCTATCTATCTATCTATCTATCATCTATCTATCTATCTATCTATCTATCTATCTATCTATCATCTATCTATCATCTATCTATATATATATCTATCATCTATGGGCTCCTGCCTCTTGCAGAGGACACTAGAACATGACTTATTCTGTTTTATCTCAACTTTCTGCATTTTAGTAAACAGAAAAGGGAGAGATAATGGATTAAAATGTTTTTACCCTTTACAAGGATGACTTCCTCTTTACATATCCAAGATCCAACTAGGCAGAAAGAGCTTCTAGGTCCTTTACCTTCACTATCTCTGCCTATGGAGGTGTTTTAATCTACCATCAACTACTGTGGTCTTGGATAGTTTCTTCCTCTTGTTCCTCAAGGTGGAAAGGTCCCAGGATAAAGACGTTTTCACCCTCATCAGCCTGGTTTGAATCATTTCAGTGGCAACCTCTACTCCAGAAACATTCTCCACGGGATGAAATTATGGAGACTTTACAGTGTACCTTATGGATTCAGTCTGATATCAAGTTGTTTTAATTACCTATACAGTTGTAGTACAATTTGAAATTTAGGGAGAGTGATGCCTCACCTCTTCTTTTCTCCAGAAGGTTGCTTTAAATATGGAGGAAGGTTATTGTTCTACATGAATTTCAGAAGATTTTTTTACTTATTTCTTTAAAAAATGCCATGTGTATTTTCATGGAGACTGCATTGAACTTGTACAATGCTTTATGGAATATTCCATTTTTTTGGTTTTTTTTCAGCCACACCCATTTGATGCTCAGGAGTTACTCCTGGCTAAGCGCTCAGAAATTGACCCTGACTTGGGTGTACCAGATGGGACGCTGGGGGATAGAACCATGGTCCTTCCTTGGCTAGCGCTTGCAAGGCAGACACCTTACCTCTAGCACCAGCTCACCGGCCCCAGCAATATTCCATTTTAATAATATTATTCCCCCAATTCATGAGCATGGATATGTTTCTGTTACTTCCACCTTCCTTTTATTTCTTGAATTACTGTTTCTTAATTTTCTTTGTAAAATTAAAAATACTTTTATCCTCCTTGTTCGTTTTTTCTTTTTTCTTTTTCTTTCGTTTTCGTTTTTGTTTTTGTTTTGTATTGTTCTACTTTTTGTATTTTGATTTGATTTGCTTTATGCTTCTTTTGGGGTCAGAGGGTGCTCCTGGCTCTGTGCTCGGAATATTCCCCTGGTCGGCATGGGGGACCATTTGGGATGACATTGATGTGAGCCACCATCCTTCTGCAAGAAGGACAGATGCCTTGCCTCCTGCTATCCCTCCTAGTCCCACTTTATTCCTTTAATTACGTCTTTTATTCAATCACTTTTTCTTTTAAGAAACTCTTTTTTTCTTTAGATATGTCTGAGCATATATATTTTTAGTTTTTGTCATGGGTCTGTTTTCTTCTCTCTTTACTTCCAAATCCACCAGCAATATAATGTAGCACCACTTCTTCCTGCAAAGGCATATTAAAAATAGGGGAAATTTTATCTGTATAATCAAGCTCTTATCTACTAGGTATATGAACTTAAACTTTTTTTACAACATAGGGACATCTCCCACCCTGAATGTGTGTCATGGGGAACCAACCTAGACACCAGGGATCGACCGTACAGCCTTTACTCCTGGATCCCAGACATAGAAATGACAGAATTCTCCACAACAGCTCCAGGAACCAAGTCCCCTCCAGGGCATTCATAATACTGCTCTGACGCCAACATATGCCAGCTCTAAATTAATAATCTGACAATGAGGAAATGGGAACAACTAGATCTAAGAGCAAGTTATCCAAAGACATGTTACCCTTTGATCTGTGCAAAAACCAAGATTGCTATATACAGATGACTGGTTATTACAACCAAGACTAAACAGTATGCATCCAACAACAACAGCAACAAAAAGGTCTAACCTAGCTTTCGGTCTATAATCTGTTCAACAAACAAGATATCCAATTCCAGAGGTCTGTCTGAGATAACCACAAACAGAAACATAACAAAAGACTTTGTCCCAGGCCCCATCCTAGGAGCAACGTAATGACCAAGAACATCAACTACAGAAGATGAAATAAAACAATACTGAAGAAGCAGAACTACTAGAACCACAGAGAAAGCCTTCATCATAAGTTCCATTCCTTGAGCTGCACAGTCACCAAGATCTCTAGATACAGAGGACTGATTTTACCATCCATGACGAAGCAGAAGTCTTCCATACATCATGAAAGCACCAAGGAGAGAGTAAAGGATCATGCAAGGAGTCTATAGTTAATCCCATGACAGTATACTTCAGGGATGGAGAAACCCTGTATCTCCTAGGCCAAGGGAATTCCCTCTATAATATCCCCAATAATTACTGTGCCTATGCAGGGGAAAAGGGAAAAAAGCACAAAATAATCATTTTTCCACATATATATTTATTCATTGATTGATTTTTTGACATCTTTATTTTGGTATAGATATTGAAGTGGATGTCTCCTTTTATGTTTATATTATTTTATCTTATCTTTCTCCTTCTTTTTGCACCCCGGTATGATTTGAATTCAGAACCGAGACTAATGTATGGTGCTACTCTTTATTGCTGTAGGGCTCACTGGATATCTAATTTGACATTTATTTTTGTATTGTTATGGTGTTTCGATTACCTTTTTCATGTCCTCTCTCAAACTGAGGCAGATAGCCACTAGAAGGACTCCACCCATTTTCAGCATATTTTTAAAATTTATTTATTTATTTATTTTTATTCTTTTTTTTGCTTAATATTCACCCCCATTCTATTACCCTTCTTTCCCTCAAACAAAACCACATAACTCTATTTATCTAGGTTAGCCTCTCAAATAGATGGAGAAACAAGGGAGGGCACCAGGACCAAACAGATGTATGATCACTGATAGTAAGCTAGATAAAGAGGGGACCACCTACTCTAGCAGCCTGGGAGGGGGGATTGTGGGGGATATGGGTTGCAGAAAGGGAACGGAGAAGAGGACGGACAAATTTGGTGGTGGGTATTCCCCTGATTCAATGTTAATATGTACCTAAAATACTAATGTGAAAGATATGTAAGTTACTATGATCAAATTAAAAAATTAATAAAAATTAAAAAAATATTTTTATACTTTTCCTTTCTTGTTTTTTTTGTTTGTTTTTTGGGTCACACCTGGCAGCGTTTAGGGGTTAGTCCTGGCTCTATGCTCAGAAATCACTCCTGGCAGTCTCGGGGAACCATATGGGATGCTGGAATTAGAACCATTGCCCTTCTGCATGCAAGGCAAACGCCCTACCTCCATGCTATCTCTCTGGCCCACTTCTTCCTTTCTTATCTGACAATGAGTTCATCCCAAGGATATACATGACACACAGGTAAAAATATCCAACCCCATCAAAAATGGAGAGAAGTGGGGCTGGAGAGATGGCTCAGGTAGGGCATTTGCCTTGCAGGCAGCTGACTTAAGATAGGCCTTGGTTTGATCCCCGGTGTCCCACATGGTCCCCAGTCTTTCAGGAGCAATTTCTGAGCCCAGAGCCAGGAGTAACCCCTGAGCATCATCAGGGTGCAGCTCAAAATCCAAAAAAAAAAAAAAATGGAGAGAAGCTATAAAAAGAATCTTCTCAAAGAAGAAAACAATTGGCCAAAAGGTACATGAAAAAATGTTCCACATCATGAATCATCAGAGATGATGATTTGAAAATTAAAAATAAACTCAGAATTGTATTTACATGAACTTCTCATGACTGACATGATTGAGGAAAAGACTATTAATCTTGAAACTGGATAGAAGTTCATAGTACATTTCTATTTGACTAACATGGAAGAAAAAGCAAATACCTAAAATCCATTCAAAATTTTGTTTAATAGCAATGATACAAACATAAAGATAACTGAGTCAGGATTATAAATTTTGGCATTGGGCACACACAGAGCCCAGAGCTCAGTTGTTTCCCAAAGCACTGTTTCCTTAGCTAACACTAAGGCATAAATCCAGGAACTTCACACTAACCATCAAACCCATTGCATCTTTCTGTACCATTATATTCAAGCATATTGTCCATAGACAAGTAATTATGATAAAACAGTATTTTATGTGCACACTATGAGCCAGGATAAAATATACAAGTGATGTTTTTCCCTTTATTACAGTAAGATGTGAAACAAATCATGTGGTTATTATGTCACATATTGACATATATAGACATTATAACTATTAGGGAATGAGGGAATTCATATTTTCTTTTTATGGGGGGTGCATACCTCGTGAAGCTCATGTGATACTCCTGGCTTTGGGGTCGGAAATTGCCCCTGACTCAGGGAACCATATGGGATGCCTGGGATCGAACCGAGATTCGTCCTGGGTCTGCCACATTAAGGCAAATGTGCTACCGCCATACTATCACTCCAGCCCTGGTGCTAAACAAGGTGCCCTCTGGTAGGTATTGCATGTTGGCCCCAATTACAGTCACTCTTGAAGTTAATTCCCTGGTTTCTCTGTACCTGTCAAATGAAGAGAACTTAACTTGGAACTACGGAAGGTAAACAAAATCACATAGATGGAAATATTGAAAACATTGTATTTATTATGCTATCAATGTTAATACATTTTATTTCTCCTTTCCCTGTCTCAGTCCTATATTTCTATTTTTATTTTATTT
>PVKC010007277.1:0-29738 GCA_004027635.1 Crocidura indochinensis
GGTATGGCTCATAAACCAAAAAAATACAATAAAATAAATATCTTAAAAAATGAATTAGAGAACAATAATAAAGACTAGTCAGACTGAAGGAATATTCTCTTCTATCCAATCAATAATATGGTATTTATAACAACAAGGTATTTATAGCAACAAATCACCCTGCACAATTTGTCTTCTACTTTCCAATTTGTAGGTGGTGTCATATAATAAAAAATTATCTTGAAGACAATTGAGAATTCACATTTCCACTCCTTGTAGGAGATGTCACATAATATAACAACCTTTTGATAACAAATGATAATTCCACATTTTCATTGGTAAGTGTAGAAGGATGCCTTCTTCATAAGATGCAAAAGTCTCCATAAGCTGTCAATTAAGAAATTGCAGAGGTATAATTATTGTTGTCACTGGATTGTTTTGTTTTGTTTTTGCACTTAAATAGAAGTGGAAGGGTAAGGGCAAAGACAAGATTGAGTTGGCAGGAAAAGACGGGGAGAACAAGGTCACAGGACTGAGAATCAAAATTAGAAATATTATAAGAACCAAAAGTAGCCAGACAGCAGAGCCCTTACTGAAGATTAAGAGGGAAGAGAATGCAGAAAAGACAACTTGCCTAATAGCATTTCTTTGATTTTAGGGAAATGGAAGATGATCTATTTTGAAAGAGAGGAGAGAGAGGAGAGCAAATCAAAGCATCCCAGCAAAGGGATTTGATATATTAGAGCTCCCCTGTGGCAAAACAGGGAGACCTACTGAGACAGAATGTTCCTAAGATATGGGAATCAGAGTCTTACCAAGTAAGCATTCAATAAGCTTGAAAGGTCAGAATTGCCTTCAAGCTAATGGGGTTATGATACTATCTGTTGTATTTTCTCTATATGAATATATATAGGAGTTGCCTGCAGTTGGAAATGAAGACAAACACCAGCTGAAAGTAGCTCAGGGGATTGTCACATGTATAAAGCAGAGTGCTTCTACATCTAAACCTCAAGATTTGCTATTGCTTAAGTCAGGTGTCAGGGCATTAAGGCCACATAAAAGTTACTGGGAAGAAGTGTGGCAAAACTCAAAGCAAAAGAGTCATGAACTGTTTACATTCAGCAGTCCCTAAAAATACCATATGGGGAACAATGGAGTCAGTGAAAAGGTAGACAGAATGCAGATGGGAATGCATGATAATGAGCAAGAACCTTTCCTGAGGCTTCCATAGAAAGGAACAGGGAAGGTAGGGCAAACAGGTCTGGGATTGTCAATTCAAATAATTTTAGCAAACTCTGGAATATGTTGGTTCCCCTATTTACCTGGTACCAGGTCCTGAAGAAAAGTGCCCCTAAATATATGTGATCTATAAATGAAACTTATATATATATATACATATATATATGCCATGACATATATGCCATGACATAGGTAAGGGTTTGTTATATTAGTTAGGTCTGATATATGTGATCTATAAATGAAACTTATATATATATATATATATATATATATATGCCATGACATATATGCCATGACATAGATAAGGGTTTGTTATATTAGTTAGGTCTGAGTAAGGTAGTTCTCCACTAGGATCTGTGAGATGGTTAAGCCCAACAGGTAAGTGCAAAACACAAGCATACAGAGAAAATATAATCACGAATAGACACAAACAAAATATTTAGCACATACACATATGAAAAACAATCCAATAAAAGCAGCTCCATTAAAAAAAAAACCCTCCAGACTCACCTCTCTACATTCATTCAACAGTGTTATATAGATCACTACCAACTTGTAAATTTAAAGAGAAGAAACTAACACTTCCGTAGAAGTGAACAGGAGAGCAAAACTTCCAGGAAAAAAGAAGATGGCACCTCATTGAGAAAAGTGACATTGTACCTGATAACCTGTGTAACTAATAAGCAAGAAGAACCCAACCCTTTAAATTATAGTGCAAATTGTAACCATCAGCTTTTGTTATGAAGTAAATTCTTACAGAAGGTAAAAATATGGCTATAGGATGGATATGCTAATTAGCTCTCTTATGCTGTTCTATGGTTTATTTGTAGATAGACAAATGTTGACAGCGGATGAGTAATTGCTCTGCGTGTACTAAACACAACAGAGCGCATAGGACTTCATCATTTGTCAGCTTTATTTGTTTAAATGAGAAAAATGCTGACAGTGGTTATTGCTGTAATCCCCTTATTTATAAAATGGAAAACACTAGTTACTCTTAGCAGGTCTAATCCTGTTGGGAGTCTAAAAGTTAAAGAATTTTCAGGCTAATGATGGTCTATGCTTCACAGTTCAAAGAAGAGAAATGTAGAAGACAGGAAAAAAGTGAACGGAGAAATGCATAAAATATCATTTTATTTCTAATACATAATCTAATATAAGAACTCTAGTCTTAATCTAAGATCTTAGTAGCAAGTTAAAAAGTTAAAAATCCTGGAACAGTATTTAACATTCAGTACCATGCCAATGATAGGCCAGTTCCTACTCACAGCTGCTTTTTATCCACTGCTCATTATCACACTTCTACAAAGCTCATCATCATAATCCTGCCATGGCTATTGTTGCCAACCTATTTGCAAATACACCTGCTGATGAGTGCTTGGGGAGGAATTGTACACAGCTCTGATGCTTACTACTCTCACAGCTTTATATTCTTGGTCATTTGGAAGTTCTTGGTAGTTGGGTACTCCATTTTCTGCACAGAATAACTAGATAGAAGACTCCTTTTAGCTATGTCATTCATATATCAAACCACACAGACTCAGTAAGACTAGATTTTGTTGAATTGATTTTCATCTTAATCTCTGAACTTGTTTCAGAGAATGGCAATATAGCTTTCCAATGGACAAAACCCAGAGGATCATTCTGATAAAATGACACAAGTAGCAAAGAATATGGAAACTTCTCTGGGAGAAAGAAACATTTCCAAATGTCTATGAAAAACAACTGTTTCTGGTGTGAAGAGGTTTCTCCAACAAATCTAGAGTCTTCTCTTTGATATCATTGCCCACCTGATGCCTGGTTTACCTATAGAGTGGTTTTTCTTCACTCCACTTTTCCCAGAGAAAAATGGTGATCCATTAATTTAGAAAATATGAGTTCATCACTTATAAAAGGGAGAATTTTTTTTTTACTATTGCTAGTTCAGGTATAGAACCTGAAAAATAGAGTAGAACAATGAAACGTTTCCTCACATTTTGAATAACAGTATATTGACATAATTAATGATTACTGAACCATTTTGTGACACTTTATTTTTATTAATGCTATAATCTACATTATTTTTTTACCTAAGCTCTATTCTATAGCTACCTTTATTTATTATCACTATTTTTGTTGTAGGTTCCAATGCATACGAAACATATGAAAGATGCCATACGCATACAACACATTATTTGAAAAAAATTAACAGAGCAAGGTTCACATTTGCATACCCGTGCTCTATTTATATTGTGACAAAGATATTGTGACAAAACAAATGACTGAAAGTCTTGCTATAAGACAGAACACATGCTGGGTCACAAAATATATCTCCATAAATTCAAGAAGATAAAAATAACATGAACTATTCACTCAGGCCATGATGGCTTGAAAATAGAAGTTAATCACAAACAGAAACAGGGAAAAAATCAAACACAGAAATAAAACAAAAGAGAACAAATTGAAATTATTTTATGAATCTATAAAACAATTACAAAACAAAATCTGAAAAAAATATAAAGGTAGATAGCAAAAGAGCAATAAATGACCAAATGTAACAGAACTAATAGGGATAAAATAATGGGATTTTTAGTACATTGATGGAGGAAAGCAGAAACTCTATTGATGGGTGTGGTGTTGAATGATGTACTATGGTGATAGGTATAGTATTAACTGTCATGTTAAATTACATAAATATGAAACTGTCATTACCAATATTGTAAATCATACCACCTATAATATTAAGTCTTCCTATCAGGGAACAGTCTAGAGAAGTTAATACTTCAACTTACCCTAGTGTAATATTACCTGGTGTAATAATTTATATAACCACAGAAGCAAAGATCTTCACAATATAGCATGCATAATGGGATGTAACCTCTTCATAGCATCAGCAAAAGCTTTTGAGAGAGTGTCATTTTACCTAACATAAGGACTGGCTCTGCCCTCATCCAAAAATTATTTTAGTTTCAGGAGCAAGGTCTTACTTGGTAAGGATGCATGTATCAGTATAGATATATACATGACAGATATATTCAAACTGACAGATATAACCGAACTCTGCGACCAAGGGAAGCATTTTATAATGGAACTATTTCTCCATTTTGGGGGAGCTTAGGTATCTTCAGGCCAACATGCCTCCAAATATAGCAAATTAAATGTAGATAATTAAATGGTAGGACCATATTTCATTTTACTGGCAGATGTTTAATTAGGGCTAAATATCTTTTGCCACTTCATCCTAGAAACAAGATAAAAATGTATTTTTATTAAAAAGAAGACATCCTTTGAATGTGCAATATGCCTAATGAATACTTTTCAGTTTCCCCTTGATACACCATGAATTACAACATGAATTCCTCATAAGGACCACAGTTCAATCATAAGTACTGAATCTACAAATTCACCCAAGATCCTCAGTTTTTTTTCCTTATACCAGAGATTAGAATTAATCAGTAAAGAGGTGACTGGCAGAAGAAAGCAGATCAACTTGATAGTGTTTTCTGATAACTGAGATGAGGGGGGCTTCTGAGACAGATGATGGCATGGCTGGGGTACTTAGGAGAGAAAATACTAAGAATGACTTATTCAGATATCACATTTGCAATTGTGAAGGCATGTATACAAGATTTGGGGCTCTGCTAACTAACCTTGTAGTAACTAAAAATGATTTCCTGTTGGTAAATCAGGAATATATGACAGAATTCTGTCTCCCATTTGGCTCTGAGAACAACATAAGAAAAAACATAGGAAATTAGGAAAGTAGCTTAAAGGGCTGGAGTATAGACCTAAAATGCAAAAACCCTTAGTGTGGTCCCTGGAAGCACATAGTTCCCTGAGCACCATTAAATGTGGTCCTGGTGGTCTCCAGAAAACCTGGGCCTGAGCATCACAAAATCACTAGCACAAGCATTGACCTCACAAAGTGAGCCTGACACGACTGGGAGAGTATGGCTGGTAGTATTCCTAGAAACCCTTGAATGCTTGGAAGAACCTCACCCAAAAGAAGGTAGACAAATGAATAAAGGATATGAATATCAAATGCTATTCTATGAAAGACAATAATTAACTTGCTATAAATGATCAAGTATTAATTAATTCAGTATTTTCCTTCATTGAAATTGCAAGCTAGCCAGTAATTTTTTGTTTTGCTTTTTTGGGGGCCACACGCGGTAATGCTCAGGGGTTGTTACTCCTGGCTATGGGCTCAGAAATTGCTCCTGGCATGGGGGACTATATGGGATGCAGGGGAATTCAACTGTGGTCTATCCTAGGTTAGCGCATGCAAGGCAAATGCCCTACAGCTTGCACCACTGCTTCGGCCCCTGTACTTGTTTTTTTTGAAGAACAACCACCAGCTGACTGTCCCATTCAAATATTAAAATAGTCAAGAAATGTACTTTATTTGTATTTTTGTTTGTTTGAGGGCTACACTCAGCATTGCTTAATCTTGGCTCTGCAATGAAGGATCACCCCTGCAAAGCTTAGGGGATGAAATGTGATGCTGAGGACTGAACTTGGGTTGACTCATGTAAGGTAAATTTAAAAAAATATAATATTTACCACCTTGAGAGAAAACCTTGATTGAGAATTTTCTATATGCCAGCTTCTGTGCTAAGCCCGTTTTGTGAGCTAATTCTGTAACTCACAATAGTTCAATGTTGTAGATATTATTGTTAATTTACCTATGGGTAATGGAAATTAGAAGATGCCAAAAATTATCTACTCCAAAATAGCTTATTTTTATAGTCCTTGTGTGTGTGTGTTTTCTAAAAAGTCACATTCAAATATGGTATAGCCTAACACTAACATCCATATTATTATTATTTTGCTTATTTTAGAACCTTATAATTTCTATTTCAAATGAAGAAGGATGCTAAATGTTGTACAGAAAGACAATTAAAAAATAGGCTAGACACTGCTTATTGACTTCAGGTTTAGAACATATATCTGGTAAATATCAAAAACTGTTTTAAAATTACACAAAATGATTAGCTGCTTTTTATATCTCATAAGGAAAGAAGGAGAGTAAATGTTCTCTGAATTTTTGCAGGTAAGGTTAAATTAAACATAAGAGACAAGGCCTTCAGACTTCATCACAGGTTTCAAGAGGGAATTCATAATATTTTCCGAAAACCCGTTTAAGAATATGTCAGTCCTCTGTAAGCAGGAGAGTGATGCACAAGATTAAATCTGAGGTGAGGTGGGAGAACATTTCTATAAAAGTGAGTATAAAACCCACAAACTGTCAATGGATTACTTGAGAGATTGATTGTTTCTGTATTATGTGGCCTAAAATATATGTTTCCCAAATGTACCTTGGTGATTTGTGAATCATTGACGCTAACATCAAATGAGTGGCTTTCTGGAAGATACTATATTCAAATCCTCATCACCAGCATGACAAATTTCTGAGATACAAACTTTAAAGATTTAATACATTTTTATTTCCACTCTTTCTCTTGTCAAACAAATCCATTAACCTTTTATCCCCACACATTGCCTCCTGTTGTTTAAAAAGGAAATTCTACACAATGAAATACCTGAAATGATATTCTTTCAGCAGAAAAATAAATACCAGTTTATTGAAGTTGAGACTTTTCCCATAACACATCGTAATATGCATTATTTCACTCATTAGGGTTCAATATCTTCAAGGTAGAATATGATAAGAGCTATGGAGTTGTAAAGGGAACTCCTGCCTTTATTGAACAATAAAGTAGTTTAGCTTATTGATAATTCACTCTCTTGGCATGTTCTAGTATTTTAATTGCCAAGGATGGGTTTTGCTCTTTGTTGTTTTCTGTGTGTGTGTATGTGTGTGTGTGTGTGTGAGAGAGAGAGAGAGAGAGAGAGAGAGAGAGAGAGAGAGAGAGATACAGACAGACAGACAGACAACCAGAATGTTTTTAAATGTTATTTTATGTAAGATTCTATCCTTTTCTCAGGCACATGATTCTTAAGTCAGGAGTACCCTTCAAATCCAAATGCTAACAGGAAAATTGTTAGCAAGAATAATTTCCATATTTCCAAATGAAATGAGGCAGAACAAATGAAAGAGGATGCCTTGACTTGGATAGTGAACTGAAAGCATATTACTAAGAGGTATAGCTATGCCTGTGAAAACACAGTCACTCATGTCAAATAAATTGTACTTTTTATAGGAAAGAACTCTAGACTCTGGGTTTTCCAAGCTAAATCACACAAAAACACATAATCCTTTTTCTTCTTATTTGAACTGTTTGATGACGGGACCAAATTACCAGAAAGACCAAAAATAGTTTTCAGCCTTTAACAACTAAAAGGAATTATTGCTTCCAATTTGGAAATCCAAAGATTCTGTGCCAACTCCAAACACCCCAAGGTTCTATCTATTTCTCATTAGTTGTGTGAAAAATAAAAAAATTGTAAGTAAGAAAGAATTAAATATCCTCTGGGATTTTAGAAATGGGGGGAGGGTTGGCCAAAGTTATTGAAGCATCTGTATTCTAAAAGAATTAAGACAACTAATTTTCTCTTTGGTTCAAAGTGGAATCACTGTCCTTGAGTCTCTAAGAGACATTTACTTCTACTGGACTGGCAGGAATTATTTTACAGACCCCATCAAAAGCTATTAAGTCTGTAAAGGTAGTCAGGCCTTGAGCTCAAACTCAGCACTAAAGAACCCAAGGGACGTAATACATCTATTTTTCAATACCTGATGCCTTTTTCATTCCAATCTTAATTGCACTTAGGTATTGGTTTTGGGTATAATATCTCCACTCATCTTGCTCCAGTTTCTACTATCCCACTACTAATACAGAGCTTAGGAAACATAATTGCAGTGTGTGGTAGACAGCGATTTTCATTAACTACACAGAAGAAAACTGTTTAGGGAAAGGCATTTCTTTCCTATTGATTCAATCAAAATAACTTGGAAGAGGAGGTTGTGCTTATTAAATTCTTCTCAAGAAGGCACCTGATAAAACTCAAATTCTTTCTCAACATCCATTTTTGAAAAAATGGCATATGATTTATTTAGATTTTTGTCACTTATAAATTTTGTTCTCACTTCTTTTGAAATTTGTGATTTGTATTGGTGTTATTATTTTTTTTTTTTACTAAGCAGAGAGAGGGGACATACATAGAGGCAGAGAATATAATCAATGCTGCTATCTGTAAGACAAGAAGTTGCCTAGCAATGCCAGGGAATTAAAAGTGGAAAGCGATAGCAAAATAAAAAGCTGTGAAATTACAAGAGGTTTCGAGTTAAATTGGTTCGCAGTACTTACCAAGTGGACTTTAAGTGAGAACGATGAAGAATTTTCTAGCAGCATTGTAAAAAAATGGTTGATCATTTTTCATTGTTTCCTATCTTTCATTTGGAGCAGTATACCCAATAGAATTCTGCTATTTTGAGTTCATTACTGGGTAAAATCTAGGACAGAGACATCTATGGATAAAGCCTACAGCCCTGTTAAGCCACTGGTATTTGAGTCCGTTCCAGTTGGACAAATTGAGTATAAGATACATAAATCTCTCCTATTCTAGCATTGTTTTATAGGTCGTGGCTCATGGAAAATGCTGCTCTCTTTACTGACTTCTGAATTTCAGATTCTCTGAAAAATTTTAGGCTAGTGACAATCCTTTTGTCTCTCACCCATCTTTCCCAAGACAAAGTCTATTAACATAAATATATACAAGATCTCAAACTTGTGAGCAAAATGCAGAAGCTTTTTTTCATTTAAAGATTTAATTTGTCCTTTTCTCGAGACTGTTAATTCTTCTTTCAAGAAGAAACTATTCCAGAATTCTGGAAATGTCATAAGATCATGTTGTTATAAACTTCTATAGAAAAGTGCCAGACATTGGAAAGAGAATAAGGAACTGTATTTTATAAAGATGCATAAATTATTAGAAATAATTTTATGGAAAACTATAAGTTTATATACTTGGAAAACCGTAATACAAAGCACATTCTTTTTGAAAAAGTGATAAATCATATGTGAAGACCTGCACCAGACATTCATCCATGTTTTCAAGGAAGAGAGCATAGAAACGTGGATATAAATGTAACTTCAGTGTTGTGATAAACTATGAAGTGGAAATCAAGAGATCTGGATTCTAGAAAAAAGTTGTACTACAAACTAGCTAAATGTCTTGAAACAATAATTTTTTGGGGGGGTGGTGACACCCTGCAGCACTTAGTGGTTATTCCTGACTCTGCACTCATATTACTCCTGGAAGGCTCAGAGATGGTGGAGATTGAATCTGGGTTGGCAGCATGCAAGGCAAGAGATAAGAGATGGTGGATATCGAATCTGGGTTGGCAGCATGCAAGACAAATGCTTTAACCACTGTGCATAACTCCAGTCCCTAGAATTTTTTGATGAATATTTTTAAGTAATTAATGGGTGAGTCCAACCTGACTGTGCTCAGGAGTTACAGCTAACTCAGGGTTCAGGGAACATTCTTGGTATGAGCTCAGGGATCACTACAGAGGGTCAGAGGGGTCTGTTCAGTGATCACTCCTGGCTCTGTGTTCAGTGATTATTCTATAGGGAACCATATGGATGTTGCGGTCAAACTCATGCAAAGCAAATGTTCTAGACACTGTACTATCAATTTTTACGTGTATAATGAGGCTTGTTCAGTTTTTACTCTTAAAGGACACAAATCTAAGCATATCTTTTGGTTTGAAGACCGTTTCTCAAACATATAACATGCATAACTCCTCATATTCTGTCATGCTGGAATAAATAAGGAATAATGTTAGGGTGTTTAGTGTTTCCCTTTTGAAGTGATGCATTCACAGTGCAATTCCAAATTTATTCAGAATGGTATAAAACTTAGCATACTTATATGTTCAGTTATTTGTCCTCTCTATTGACTTCTAGGCATATACAGAGAATTACCTGAAGATCACTTTGAAATGGAAATAGTGTTATTTGGCTTTGGATTTGTTTCTGTAATTTTTTTATTGGCTGCTAAAATTCTTTCTCCTGGGCCCTAAGAAGGCATATCTCTAGATATGTTTTCCTTTTTATGTTTGTCTCACCCTCTCTGTTGCTCTCTAAAGGACTCAACTCAGTTATATTATTTATTCTTAATTGAGTTATACTAATTTATGTATAGTTACAGCCCTATCAGTTGTGTATGTTACTTCATGTCATGTCCATTCTCTTTTGATAATTCTACCACCATGGCTCCTCTTCTCGTGTTTACCTAATGCATTTTCTATTTCTGAACTCTTCCAAATATCAGACCACAGCTGTTCATTATAAACCAACAATACCACAAATTTAACTTGCCAAAATAATGACCATACATGTCTCTTCTTGCTAATTAACATGCTTTAACCTGCTTCTGCTCAGATTAATTGATGGTGTTTGGATAGATAAAGTCAGAGCTATGGTAAATGCAGCTAATCATGGTTCCAATCCCATCACCAGTGACCCGCTGAAAACTACTGGGCATGTATAGGAAGCCCCATTTCCCATGGGGCGAACTGGGTAATCTTGAACACTACAGACTCTGAGCAGCATCACATAATCACATGAAACAGGAAGGCCTAGTTGATAAGATAAACAGCCTCCAGGCTCCAGAACACTTATTCAGATTACCCTCCTCTCCATCCAAAAGAAGGGAGTTATTTGTGTGTGTATGTGCATGTTTATATGCATGTGCTCCTTGTGTGTGGTGCTGAAAATCAAATCCAGTGCTTACCACATGTAAAGCAGGCCCATAACTACAAGTAGCCTCATATCCAGCATTCAGAGGTTACTCCTGGCTCTGCACTCAGAAATCACTCCTGGCAGGCTTGGGGGACCATATAGGATGCCAGGAAACAAACTGGGGTTTTTCCTGGATTGGCTGCTTGTAAGGAAAATGCTTTGCCACTATGCTATCATTCCAGCCCCCCTGCTATATTTTTAATTCTCCATCTAATATCATTCCTTTAATTGCTGAACAATTTCAATTGTTTAAAGTACTTCTTTTACCAGATATATAGTTATAATCTTAAAATGCTTATACTGAAATTATTCCTGGAACATTTTTGTTATTCACTCCCCTCTATCAGTGTAAATCTATCCAAATCAGCATCAAGGTATGCATAAAATCAAGGAATGGATTCTAAATGGCATGGAAAGTCTTTCATACTCTTGACTGAACTAATTTTCCCAGTCTTTGGTTGCTCTTCTCTCAGTAACTATTATATATTTTAACCAAACTCCTTGGTTCACATATATACTAAGTTTTATTTCACTTGTCCATGCTATCCTTTGGACTACTGACAGTCTTTTCTTCCCAATGTTGCCATGCATGTCACTTTTTCTTCTTTCAGCATCTAGTTCTTGTCCAGAGTGATCAATTCCAACTATCATTGTTAAAGTAGACCCTTCTGTACTCCTCCTAGCCCTCATCTTTATTGTTTTGGGTGCTATTACCATACTTTTATTTGTATTATATCCCACGTATAAGTGAGATGATTATATGTTTATCCCTCTCCATCTGACTCATATAACTCAGCATAATGATCTTCATGTCCATCCATGCATAAGCAAATTTCATGAATTCATTTTTTTTCCTAACAGCTGCATATATGTACATCTTATTTCAGTCCTTTTTATATCACATACTTCTCTTCAGGTATTTAATATAACTTAATTTGTATAAAATTAAAATTATATTGACCAGGGACTGGTGATATAGTATGGAGGTATGGTAATTTTCCTGCATGCTGTTAGTACCAGTTTAATTCTGGGATATACAGGGTTCCTTGTATACCTTAGGGCTCCACAATAAATGACCTACTCCATTCTCAATAATTTCTGTGACGTAGATCTCTACCCCCTGAGCATCATATGATTATACTCTTCCTTGAAAAAAAACTTAAATGATAGCTATCAATAAATGTAATAAAAGTTTTTCTTGGGGCCGGGCGGTCGCGCTGGAGGTAAGGTGCTTGCCTTGCCTGCGCTAACCTAGGATGGACTGCGGTTCGATCCTCCGGTTTCTCATATAACCCCCCAAGCCAGGAGCGGCTTATGAGCGCATAGCCAGGAGTAAATCCTGAGCGTCACCGAGTATGGCCCAAAAAACCAAAACCAAAAAAAAAAAAAAAGTTTTTCTTCTCCTAGATTGAATATTCTTAAATATATCCCATCTTTTAGCACCAATTAAAATTGAATATTCTAAATATTCAATCTAGCTATTTAATAACATAATAAATAGTCAGTAAATAAATCTGACTTAAAGTTTTCTAATGATAATTTTTGACATATTCAAAATCTGATATCAAGTGACCCGTAACATCATGAATACAGAATACGAGCATAGTGAACTCAAGATAAACTAAATTTTATGTTCCCTGAGCATATGCTATTTTTGTTATAAATTAAAATAGAAAAAGTTCTACATTTTCAAAGCTTTGAGTAAATGATATTGCTTGAAATCTAGCAAAAGAACAAAGCTTATTTAATCTCATTGAGTCTCAGTTTCCTCTTCTATAAGAAGACAATATTATCATCTACTCCTAATCACTATTATAGTTGTAAAATAGCATCTGCTAAATGCTTAGATAAGGCTTAAAACAGTAGATAGTCTTATTATTATACTGTCACCATTTATCAGAAAAGTTAGTCATACTAATGAAGGAAGGAAGGAAGGGAGGAAGGAAGGAAGGAAGATAGGGAGGAAGGAAGGAAGAGAGGGAGGGAGGGAGGGAGGGCGAGAGAGAGGGAGGGAAGGAAGAAGAGGGAGTGAAGGAGGGAGGGATGAATGATGGAAGGAGGTTGGCTAATTTGTAGGTTGGATTGATAGTATAGCAGGTTGTTGGTTTGCCTAACATGTGGCTAACCAAGGATCAAATCTATGCATCCCATCTTTTAGCACCAACAGTCCCACGGCATGCATGAACTTTTAAGGGAGCTCAGTCCACCAGATGTATCTCCAGATTTCCCTGGTGGGGTGGACTAAAATAACCCCCCACAGGGCTCCTCAAAAAGCCCACTGTGGATGCCTTTTCCCCTGTGTGGATAGTTGAAAAATTCCCAAAGAGAAAAGATCATGCTTGGTATTACATTTTCTGTCATTTCTTAGCCATCTCTCCTTTGTAAAATCTCAGGCAAATTATGACCTCTATCATATAATTTGGCTCAGAAAATCCAGCAACAAAGATTACTATGAGAACCCCATTTCTGAATAATATTTAGCACCTATAAGCAAGGACTATGTTTTCTCTTTTTCAAATATGTCCTTGCAGCTGCAGTTTCTGGTAATCAAGGGCAATGCCAGAAAGCAGACCCTGAACTATTGACTCTCCTTAGAAAAAGGGAACCATACCTAACTGCACTTAAGGGGAATTGGTTCTTTCCTTATACTTGACCTCTAAAACAGTAGAGCCCAGCCCAGTGAAGATCAAGTTCCTAGATATTTTCTACTTCCTAATAATCCTTAATTTTGAATTTGAAGTAAGCTTGCAAAGAGCTGCCTTGAGTTATAACCTTCTCCTTTTTAACTCAGAATCTTTATAGCTCACACTCATAGCTTAAGCATGTTTAATGTTAAACTTTGCATTGTGATTGTAAATTATTCTTCTATATACCTATGACTGACTTTACCCCTATATATCAACCTGCTTAAAAACTTTAAACTTGTCTCACTCCTGCCAGAAGATGTGTTGACCCCACATACTCTGTGTGTGGTTTCATTAGTTCATATTTCATATTTTGCCATCCGTGCAACCCATTCTTCTCTAAAGTGAGTTCATTGAAATCTCACTGATGGCTCTAGGACAGAAGCCACCTACAGCACACCAGTACTAAATCTTGAGTGCAGAGTCAGGGATAACTCCAGAGCACCACCAGCTGTAGCCCCAAAACAAAAACAAGAAATATTTAAAGCAGACTCAGAAACCACCAACTGTGGAGAATAAAGTACTTGAGAATAGCATCTGGTAGGAAGATTGAATAAATTGAACTTAAAAAACTGCAATTTGGGCCAGGAGAGGTAGTACAGGGGTTAAATGCTTGGTTTGAATGTAACCAACCCAGCTGGATCTCTAGCATTGCAAGGAATGATCCTTGAGTATAGAACCAGGAGTAATCCCTGAGCACAGCTGGGTGCTCTCCTCCAAAACATTGAAAACCAAAAAAATGTATTTCTAAAAGATTCGCCTTCAAAAGATTTTAGAATTAAATACACAAAAACAGTGACTGCTTACCTAGTTTATTTTTAGTGAGAATTTCCATTTTATACAAAACTCGGGGTTAAAACCATATAGAGGGAATGCTCCCTAGCATACTGGAGTAGAACATTAAGGGAGGAGTTTATTAATAAGAAAGCACTTTTATATTTCTAAAATGATGTAGGTACAACCTAATTCAAGTAAAGCAGCGATAGGTGACTTGCTTGCTTTTACAATATACTGCTAATAAAATATTATGTCTTGAGGCTCAGAGGAACTACTGTTTACTTCTGATTGCCCCGTTTTCTTACCTGAACTCTCATCCAGACTCTCCTCCGAGATGTGCTCATTTTGATGGACCCACTCGCCATTACATTTGAAGAATATCTGCATGGCTGGTCTAGCTTTGCACTTCAGTGCAATGGGATTGCTCTTGATGATATAAGCATCGTCTGGTTCCTCTATAAAATGAGGGAGTGTTCCAGGGGCTGATGGGATGGAATCAGGGAGGACTTCCCCATTGTCAGCTCCTGCAAAATTAAAGAGATTGTTAGAACAGAGTTAACCTCCTTAGGAAGATAAACAAGACAACCAGAAACCAAATGAGTGGGGGTTTAGTAACTAGCTTTCATTAGACAGCAGTTAGTACCTAGCTCTCATTAAAAAGACAAAAAGAACAACAGCAAATCAGAATGAAAAAGAACCGATGATTAGGTTTGTTCCTGTTATTTGTTCCTTTGTTTTTTGTTTTTAATACACAATCCCAAAGCCTGGCAGAATATTCTCAATAAGAATTATAAGGATTGGGTAAGGGGGAAGAAGATAATTCAAAAAAGATTTTATTCAAATGATTCAAGTTAATCCTTTCTACATGTCAT
Organism: Crocidura indochinensis; assembly: GCA_004027635.1. Taxonomy (NCBI): domain Eukaryota; kingdom Metazoa; phylum Chordata; class Mammalia; order Eulipotyphla; family Soricidae; genus Crocidura; species Crocidura indochinensis. The sequence continues at coordinate 15,244 of PVKC010007277.1, forward strand.
AACAAAAGAAACTCTCATAATCACTCATGGAAAAAAATAAGCAAACCAAAAATATCTATACTGGAAAACTTTACTTTCCAGCAAAAAGTTATTAACTCAACTTGTTCTTATCACTTATATAGACAAATTGTATTCTAGGGACTAAAGAAACATAATATACTATCTTAAAATGTGCATATCTTTAGGAATATGACAAATTAAAAAAAATGAATGAGAACCCCTTAAAATGTGGGCTTTGAATCAAATGTCTTTGCTAAAAGAAATACAATAAATACCTGTGGAGTTAGAATCTAAATAAAAATGATAAAACTCTCAGTTCAACCCACAAACACCACAGAACCTGAGCAGTAGCCTTGTTTGACTTTGTAGGTGTGTGTGTGTGTGTGTGTGTGTGTGTGTGTATTCTCAGAGGACCAGAGAAATGCCCAAATTAAATCGGGATCAACTTAGTGCAAGGCAAATGACTTAAACTCTGTACTATCTCTCTTGTAAATGATGGCCAGATTGGCCAACTAGCACCTGGAATAGTCTGTAGGACCCATGTAAATTTTTTTGAAGACCACCTGCAAAACATACTGTGTTCATTCATTAACGTGCGTGAATAAATAAGGGCAGAGAATGTCATGTCTAAAAACTCAAAATCATTTACTTTATTTATATAAACTTGTGAGATGACACGAAATTCCACCGGTTCCTGCAAAAATTCACTAACCTACCACTCCCCACATCTTTACTGATTTCCCTTGGTCTATCTCTAACCTCTAACTCTCCTTTGCCTAATCTAAGAATCTCATTTTCTAGGCTAAGAACTACAACAAATCACCAAACTAGGTGCACATTTCTATTTTAGGAGCAATAATTATATTTGTTTAAATGGAAGAAATAGATAAGGTTCTTGCCTAAATTTAGGGAACTGATGAGCAGAGAAAAGCATAATGAAAAGAAAAAAGTAGGAGACCTTTGCTTAGTTTTCTCTCCTCCCAACTTAAAACAAAGCTTAAGTCCTATAAAACTAACCCAGAATCACGGAGACAATAGGAGTGAGGACAGAGAAATCAGCATTGGACCAAGACGAACAGTGTCTTGAGCCTCTCCAAGGTCATTCCAGAGAAGGGACCAAGAAAGAAAAGATCATCCACAGCCTGGAAAAGGTTGTTCCCATTTAAAGCAAATTAGACTTTAAGACGAAGTGGGGGAAAATAAGACCTAGAAAAGTTTCAGGAAGATCACTACAGTTTACAAAGAGGATGGACACTACTCTGTGAGCTAAACTGGATTTCCGAAAAGCCACAGAATAACAGAACAAACAGACCATTTACGATTCCCACTAAGTCAATAATCTCAATGAGTAAACATTGTTAAAGGTAATGATAATTCATGTACTCAGGGGTATGTGTCTTCTTTAATTTTTAAAGAAAATGAAGAGGATGACTGCCTAGAATTTTATTTTGTATATGTAAGGAAGAATGTAAAAGAGTCTGAATAGCCACTGGAAATTGCAATTACTATAAATGCCACTACAGTCAATTAAAAATAACAATAGTTTTATTCTCTACAACACATTTTTCCCCAACAAATATAGCTGGTTATGGGGGAAGAAAGTCTCTACATAAGCTTTTAAAGAAACCTGCACTAGAAAAGATAATTCATATTCAGAATCTAAAAGTACAAAAAATCATTACAAAAAAGCACATATCCTAAACAGTAGAAGTCAATCCATACATAGCATACACATTCAAAGAGTTATACATAAAATAAAATATGACTATGTCACATTAAGTAAGACAAGTTACATGATTGAATCTCAGAGACATTTTAGTGTTTTTAGATGATATTTATATCTTACTAAGTATATTATATATTAATTTATTTTCTTACCAATTGCTCACGCCAATTTCTTTCTTTTAGAAATACCAAGTCCCTTCAGGCATATATAAATCCATGAATTAGAGGAAATAACAAAGTTATTAAGAGACTTGGGCATCTAATTTTCACTCCCCCATCAGGGATTTGAGTTCCATCCAAAGCAATTCATTGTTGCAGAAGAGTCACCTAATAAACAATACAACTCAATCCTACATGTTATTTGAGTAAACTGCTACAGGCAAAGCTAAGTGAAAGGTGTATTTTTCTTTAAGTAACAATGTAGTATGAATGTTGAATTTACAGAGAGGTGGGATGGGATCACAGTAAAACTCTTTACTAGTAAGACTACATTAATCCAGCATAAATAAAATGACAAAGGCACTACATCATTAGATGAATCACATCTTAACCATCCAATTCACAAAACACAGGGGGCCCTAAAAGCAATTACATTCTCCTCCTGTTATTTTAATAAATGTCCTCTAGATAAAGTAACAAGTTCAGTGTCCATCTGAAACTAAAAGTCTGAATGTGCTGGCAATCTCAAGGACCTTCATTAAATATTGATCAATCAATGCTCAGGAGAGAAAAGGAAAAAAAAAGCAGACTAAAGCATCTTAACTAATATTAAAACAATGTCAAATTCATATTCATAGAGAAAAAGGCTCTGATCCATTAAAAACAGCAATATAAGTAACAAAGAAAGATATTAGAAAGTCCCTATCCTGTGAGTATGTGTATGTTTATATACTAACATTTATTTGTATACACAATGAAGTGAACGTATTTTATTTCTTTAGTGAATGTTGGGTTGATCTCTACCTTACTCTGACAAGTATATCCAGGCCCACAAATTTTTCTTGTGTTAATTTAATCCCATTGTTCACAGTTTCCTTGGTAGGCTCAAGCTTAAATTTCTAGTATGACAACACTGTTACTTGCAGGAACTTTAGATTCCACCATCACGTTGCCCTCCAAAATAATAAACTTCATTTACTTACAGGGATTTGGACTGATGTTTTCTCTCACTCCAGGGATTTCTCACATTCTCAAACCACTTAATTCCAAAACTGGACTGTAAAAAATTTCTCATGGGATTCACCAAGCTAATGAGGAATTTTTTTGAGAGGCATCATACCTAGTGGTGCTAAGGACTTACTCCTGGATCTGTAGTCAAGAATTACTACTGGTGTTGCTCAGAGGAATATATGTGATAGTAGCTATTAAACTCAAGACAGCCACATGCATGGCAAGTGTAGGTAGGAAATTTTTAAAGGGCTGAGAAATTTTTGACAGTTTCCATATTTTAGATGGGGTAGGAAAAAACTAACTTTGGTACATACTGTAGTTTTATAAAAAAAAAAACTGCTGAATATTTTTGAACTTAGAATCAATTTTATTTGTCATTTCAATGTATTTGCTTCTACTCCCAAAATGAGACTTAGTATGATGAATGATAGTGATTGATGCAGGCCACTCTTTTTCCCAGACCAAATTCACAACAAAGACTGAAAAACCCATAGGCTTAGGTGACATATATGCAAGAAGGAATGGTCAAGTGGTCCTGACCTAGCAAATAAATCATAAGCAGCAGTATCTGAGATCATGTTTGCAGTAAAATCCTATTTACCAAAGGATTATATACTTTGAAATGCATTATTTTAAGGGATTTTATGTTATACACATATAGCACTACTATTGTATAATTTTTTGTTAAAAGTTTTCTAATTGTGATCCTTTTTTTTTTTGTCAGAGAAAGGAAACTTCAGAAGGCCAGAAACACCTCAGGTTCATTCTGTTCCAAATTTTAAATAAAGTCTTGATTACTAAGAGTTCAAAAGTAATTTTTGCCAAACATTTTGAGAATATACATCAAGATACATAATCCTGTATTGGATTCCACTCAGAGTTTAAGAAGCTAGAATTAAGGTATATTGAGATCACTATCGTATATGTGGTTATTTTGTTAGATAACATCTCACTACATTTTGCACAAAAAAGAAGAAATGCAATTGGAATCATTTCTTCTCCATTTCATTCATACTACCCATACTGGGAAGAGATATCCAGAGAAGTCTAAGAGTTCTCAAATTTGACAAAACTTGGAAGCTCAACCAGGCTACATTCACCGTCAGAGAATTTGTCAGCTGATTTCAAGATTATTACTCAGAGGGCAGGAGTGACAGTACAATATCTCTACTGTTTGCCTTTCAGAAGGCCAACCCAGGTTCAATCCCTGGCATCTCATAAAGTCTCAGCACCATCAGGAATAACTACTGAAGTGAAGAACTGGGTGTGACCTCCAAATAAATCAAAACAAAATTCCCTACCTAATCTGAAGATAAAATTTTCTTTTCCTTACAGAAAATATTACTCATTACTTTCTTCTTAAATAAAACCTTATATGCATAGCTTCATATAATGAAATTCTAGTGTTCTCGATGTTGAAGAATTTTGGTAGACCAGAAACAGTGGAAACTGTATTACCAGAAAGTGGATTCAAGGGATTCCATGGATTCAGGGACTCACTGGGAGTTTCAGTAGTGGTAGAGATGGTCCTTGCCTTGCATGCACCAAATGCTAGTTTGATTCCTGGCACCTCCAATGTTCCCTTAAGCCCACTACGAGCAATCCCTCAACAAAGAGCCAGGAGTAAGCCCTGAACACTGTTGGGCATGCCAACATCTGAAGAAAAAAAAAGTAGAGCAATCACTGATTACTGATTATAGTAATAAACTTTCTACCTGATATGTCTATTGGAAATCTACTCAATGCATGGAATCTTCCTAACAATCTGGGATATTCACAAAAAAACATCTCATTTGGATCTGACAAAAAAAAAACACATAATTTGTCTTAAGGACATATAATCAGTGAGTAGGAGCAGAGTTTGAATGCTGTTCTCTAATAGAATCTAACTCACAATTGTACCTCTGCTCAGACAAATTAATTGTTTGATGGTATTTTAGAAAGTATTACTTCTAGCCAAAGCACTCAGGTCACAAAGCAGAGAAAAAAATGATATAAAATGATAAATTATCTAGGTGGTACCTCATCATTGAATAGGAGATTTACCTTAAAAAACTCAATTACCCAGTCATTTAAACCACGATCCCAGGTCAGAATGAGTGTATTAGGAACACATCATAGAGATAGTGTTCAAAAAGTAACTTTTTGGGAGATCAACGCAGCAGGTTACACAACTAACTATATATTCCACTGACTAGGCATTCAAACTAAGTCAGAAACAAAGAATGGCAAGAAACAAAATCCTCTGTAGTCTACATGTTGAAGCTATGGGTTTTATTTATGTCCAACATATTTCCTTGAATAAAACTGGGTGAGCCTTTCCCTAAACACACACACAGGAGAGCATAAATCAATAATAATCAATGAGGATATTTTTCAGAGTTTCATTTGCAATAGTTCCAGTCTTTTAAAACAGAACTCTAGCAAATAAATTTCACTGCGAATATAAGAAGTTGAAAAGGAAACAATCCCAAACAGTTGCTATGAAGCTAAAATCACTCTGATATCAAAACCCAGACACCACCACCACAACAACAACAAAAAGAATTACAGACCCATATTCTTGATGCAAAGGTCCTTAACAAAATTCTAGCTAGTAGATTCAAGAAATTCATCAAATATTCATATACCATGACCAAATAGGATTTATTCCCAAGATGCAAGGATGATTTAACATCCAAGCAAATTATTCGACATAGTACATCATTTCACAAAACAAAAAAATAAAATCATATGATTGTGTCAATAGAGGCAGAGAGAAACTTTTCAAGATTCATCACCATTCATGACAATAACTCTCAACATGATGGGAATTCATTTTATCTGAGATCTGATGTAAGAAAAGGTTGCCCACTCTTGCCACTTCTTTTTAATATAGTACTGGAAGTACTTATTCTAGCAATTAAGCAATAAAACATCAAGATCATCATATCAGAATGGAAGAAGTCTAACTCTCATTATTGGTAAATGTCATGATGTTATATGAAACCATAAAGACTCAAAAAAGGTTTTAGTAACAGTAGATCTGTATTGTAAAGAGGCACACTATAAGAATAATTTCCAAAAATGCTAATGCTTTTCCATATACAAATAGTGAAAAAGAAAAGATATATTAAAAATACCATTAAAAATTTGCCTCAGAAAATCAAGGATCATAGAATAAACTTAGCCAACGAGGTTAAAGACCTTGACATAGAAAACTACAAAAAACTACAAAACATTACTTTAAGAAATAAAAGAAGACACACGGAAATTGAAAAAGATCACTGTTCATGAATTAGGAGAATTAACGTTATATAAAGTCATACAATGCCCCAAAGCATTGTACATATTTAATGCAATTCTATAAGAGTATCCATGGCATATTTAAAAGAAATAAACCAAATACTTCTGAAATTCATATGGAATAATTAACCTCTATGAATATCTGAAGTGATATATCTAAAGTGGGAGGCATCACTTTCTTCAGCATCAAACTGGATTATAAAGTGGTAAATAAAAAACAGCGCTATATTGGAATAAAGACAGATCCTCAAATCAATAGAATAGGCTTGAATATACTAAGCAAATCCTTAATTAGACTTTGATAAATGAACAAAAAAATACTAAATGGAGCAAGGAAAGCCTCTTCAAGAATGATATTGGGAATAACTGGTAGTTTACATGCCAAAAAAGAAGTCAGGCATATATTAAGTACCAGACACAAAAATCAAATTAAAATGGACAAATAGCCTTGATATTATTAGTTTTGAAACAATAAGGAAGAAGAAAACAGAGGCAAACACTGGCAAAAATCTTTGTGACACTAAAGCTAAAAGTGTCTTCTAGGATGAAATCCCATTGCACAAACAGGTAGAGCAAAGATAGCAAATGAAATACATCCAACAAAGAAACTTCTGAACCGCAAAGACATGATAAGTAGTAATTAAAGACTGTTCATAAAATATTATGGAAGTGTTAGGAGAAATGAAGTTATGAAATTTGCATGGATTATTATTATTATAATTGGTTATTATTCTGACCAAAGTAACTCAGTGGGATAGTAGACATAAAATAATTGTACTCATCTTAGGGATATATATACACATATATATATACATATACATATATCTATATCTATATCTATATCTGTATCTATATCTATATATAGAGAGAGTATGGTAATATTGCCTAAAGACAGTAGAGATGAGGGTAAGAAATTTTCTATAAAGAACAGGGGAATGCAATTAGGGCAGAAAATAAACCACAATGACAATGATAATTGAAACTAATCCTTTTGAACAAGAACTGGTTGCTGAATGAGGTATAGTGATGAACATGATTCTCTTTCAGTAACAATATTTCAAATCACAGTGTCTATAAGGGACTGAAGACTGAGGGGGAGAGAGAGAGAAAAAAGAGAGGAGAGAAGAAAAACATCAGTCATAGAAGTAAGCAGGGGAGAGAATAGGGGGGAGAGTGGGAGGAAAACGAGGGACATTGGTGGCAGGAAATGTGCACTGGTGATGGGATGAATGTTGAACATGATATGAGTAAAGTTCAACCCAAACAAACTTTATAACTATCTTACAGTGATTTGATCAAAACATATGTAATTTAAATAATTATAAAAGTAAAATTATAAAATTCATAAAAATTATAAAATTAAAAATTATGAAATGTTCTGTTTCATTTATTTAAAGCATACACATATACTAAATAGTTACTCTATTTCCATGCCCGTGATTAGCCTCCAGAGCAAAGTCATAATATGCATCACATCTACTATTCGCCATACCCCAAAACTATTGATTTTAATATGAAAGCAGCTATTTACTATGCATTTTATACAATTCCAGAAACCCTATGTGACACTATCTCAAGGAAACAAAAAACATATTCTTTAAATTGTTTCTATTACCCGAGAGCATATATGTCCTTTGCAAATCAAAGCAGAAATCCAAATCAGAGAAACCAAATTACACAATAAAAAACATAATATAGTAGGGTTCTCTTCTTTTGCTTATTGAAATGTGATTTTCTCCAGGTGTCTACTTAATTACATGGGAAAGAGATGCACTATAAATCCTAAAGGCAGATCAGCCAGGTTTTCCATACCAAATATTTAATAAATATATAAAATAGCTTCTTTCTCAGGTCCTGCTAAGAGTACTTAAGCATCAAAAGAGACTGAACAATGGATAAGATGTCTCTCTTGCACATAGTCAAATTGGACTTGGTTTTATTAACAGCTGTATTGTATTGTATTGCACTGTATTGTATTGTATTGCATTGCACTGCATTCTATTGTATTTTATTGTGTAGATATACCACAGTTTCTTTAACCATTCATATGTTTTTGGGTATCTGGATTGTTTCTAAATTCTGCCTGTTGTAATTAGTGCTGCAATGAACATAGTATACAGAAGGCTTTTCTGTACTGCTTTTTTGTGTTCATAAAGAATATTTCGAGAAGTGGTATTGGGAAATTAATTTCTACTTCTTTTTAAGAATATACATATTGACAAAAATTCTTAAAAACAACAAAAATGATGGTGCTTGCCTTGCATGCAGCTATGCTAGACCTACTTCATTGCAATAAATATGATCACCTAAACACTGCCATGGGCCAATCCTGAGCAAAGAGAAAATAATAGCTCCAAAATATCACCAATTTTGGTCTCCCAACTGAAGAAATACATAAGAAACCTTAAAAAATAATGTTTTCCTTCTAATCTTTAATAAAAATGAGAATGTTTTATGCCATGACATATCATAGTTGACCTCACCTGTGGGATCTTATACATTGCCATTGTAAAATATTATTCCATTGACCACCTCTTAAATGCTGTAAAATATATATAATACCAACACTACACTAAAAGAAATTCAAAGAAATTCAAAGTAAACTTGAGATTTTAGTGCATCTTATGAAAGCATATTCATTAATTCCAAAATTATCAACATGTCTAAATATAGTCTTTAAAAATGGACATAAGTGGTCTGTAGTAGGCAATATTTATTTTAGGTATTTGGATTAAAAAACATCGAGGACATAGTTAATATTCTCAAATTTCCAACAAACTAAAATTAGAGAATAATAACTGCATAAGGATCACAATCAGGACACTATATGTTGGGAGTAAATGAATTATATCTCAGGTATTCAAAGGAGATAAAACCTTTCATCGGAGGCTATGTGGTATGCATAACAGAAAAGGTTATATTTCTACACAGATTGGATAAATGAATGAATGAATATAACAAAATGGAACACTACATTCCAACCAAGGTCATCTCTTCACAAAGACTGAGAAGTAGACAAAAGCAGTCCATTGCAACAAATGTGGAAAAAGCAATGTATAATATGTCGTAGGTGTATTAAGTGGAAGCTGAAAAATTGAGTACAGCTAAAAATCCTGTTTTCTTAAGAAGTCACATGTTAAAGAGTTTATACTGAGGGCTGTGCTAAACCATCAAGCACTAGCTCTAACTTCTAAATGCCATTCAGTAGGACTTTTCTTAGACATATAATCCATCAAATTTTACACATATAATCCACCAAATAATGGAAGTCAACCGTCTTGGTTCTCAGCATGAGCCCATGGTCAGTTTAAGATATATACCGTTCATATAATTTGGATAAGATGTGTTTTGCTTACTTGTTTGTTTATATGTTTCTTTGTTCTTGGGTCAGATCTGGAAGTTCTCAGGGCTTACTCCAGCATCAATGACTTCTCATGGTTCCCAGGGAACCATATTGAACCCAGGTTAGATTAGTGTAAGGTAAATGCCCTACCCACTCTATTAACTATTGTTCCCAAAACCATGTTGCTTTAATATTTCAGACAAAATTATTCTATCATACTAATAAAGGAGACATTTTAGAAAGTCACAAGTAAAGTGTTTTGGTGTTGTTAGATTATTCGTGGTGCTGAATCAAACCCTGGGTCTCACACATGCAAGCATGATCTACACATGTGTGTCACTGTCTGACATTTTATTTAGTTTGTTTAAATAGCAACCATCATTTTTGCTTTGGCTTGAGTCATTTATAAATCTGCCATATAAAATTGATTTTTAGTAGAGATTTTACAGTAGTTTTGATGGTAAGCTTGTCACTTAATAGAAATAAGCACAGAACAATGAGATTTAGCATGTAACACACTTCCCACTGTACTTTCGCTGAATGAGAAAAGAAGTTTAGTCCAATGACTCTATTATCACAATTTTATTCTTTTTTATTTCTTTTAATGATAGTGGTTAACATATCATTCACAGTAATGTTCCATGTACATGTAAACAATGAATCAGGGAAATTCCCATCACCGAGTTGTCCTCCCTCCACCTCCATTCCCCCCCTGCCTCCCCTATCCTCTCCCCTCTCCCCAGGGGCTTCTAGATTTGAGTGGTCCCCTCTGTGTCTAGTTTATTATTTAGTGATCTTATAGCTGTCTGGTCTTGGTGCCTCCATTATTTATTCCTCTAATTGGGAATCGGGACTAGATAGTTCGAGTTATGTGGTTTTGTTTGGGGAAGAGTAAGGTAATAGGATGGGGGGGGGGATTAACTATGCCAACAATGGGCACAGTCCTTCTAAAGGCTCTCATCCTCAGTTTGAGAGACAAAAGGGAAAAAAGAAGGTGAATCACCACAACATTTCACAAAGACGTATCAAATAAGATATCCAGTGAGCACTGCAGCAATATAGATATGCACCACATAGTTGCCATGGTCTTGAGATAAAAAACATGACAGAGTGCACAAAAGAAAAAGAAAAGACAGAAAAAGTAAATATATGAATAAAAAAGTGAACAACTAGTTAAATATCTACACCAAGATAAGGAAGTCCACTAAAACTAGATAAGAGAAGAGTAATATAAAGTAGTAATAAGCGAAATAAAAAAAAGAAAGGAAAAAAAAGATTATTTTGTATTATCACAATTTTAAATCAATGTATTAACTTTAAGAAAATTATCTAAAAGAAATGCTTAGAATCAGAAACATATATACATATTTATATTTATACTATATTCTTATATATACCTACATACCTATATATAGTTATACATATTTATCTGTGTATGTACATATATATAAAATTGATCTTGTCCTGTCCTGTTGCTTCTGCAAACTATGGAAAATTTTCTTCTATATATATATTTTACTTTGTGATGTCTAACTTGTGATGTCTAATTTCTAGTGTATTAAATTCATGATCATTAAAAATAAACATGTCCTTATAAAATGGAAATAATAAAAGCATAGAATTTACAAATATATTAATTTAAAATATTATAAAATTTTACGTTTTCCTGAAAATTGATGAAATAAAACTTTTCAATTGTTTCTTAATTTCCCTGTGACAATGATACTTTCCTTTGTGTATAAATGTGTATCACTAACTATTTCTAAATTCCTCTGGAAATCTAGTGAGATTTGGAAGGTTTTGCTTTCAATGTGTTATCACTTATCATTTGTAACTGGCAGTTTTCAAGTGTGAGGCCATTAGTAGTTATGGAAAAAATGGTTGTTTTAATGCAATACTGAATGACAGAAAGCCAAACAATCAAACGCCATGCTCATATTTTTCATTTTTGGAAAATTACCTTTCAGGAAGAGCTTTGTGGTTTATGTTCTGCACACTAATACAGTGGGGACTTTCAATCTCTTTATGACAAAAAAGAAGAAACAAAAGTGGGAAAACAAAAACATAAAAATACTACATTTTCTTTAGCAGAAATTTCCTTCAATTAGAAGTCATGACACATAAAAGCTCAGATTATGAGCAGATAATCATATATCTCATCATTTAAATACTTAGCAATTTAAATTAAACAAATTAATAAAATTATTTGTTTGTGATATTGACTGCCAAAATGGGTTGAGACTTCTTAGATGAAATGAACTATTTCAGAAATCACCTGGGCCACAACTAAAATCACTTGTCAAAGTTCTCATGAAGGGACAGTGGAAATCACACTGTTGATATCTGGAGAAATACTTCCCTATTATATCCATTGTCTTATTTGAGTAGGGCAATGAGAGTAAGACTGAAATTTAATTGGTTCATAAAACAAACCTGTAACATCTTCTTTATGATGTCTTTAACTACAAGCATATCAAAATAATTAATCAAAATTAAATGTTTAATAAATTATATATTTTCTGTTGAAATTTATAGCTTAATACAAAACTCTGAATAGTAGAAGTTTCAATAATATTATTTCTTTTCATTTTGACATCATAAGTATTGGCACCCAAGGACTTAACAATCACTTCTGCGTTGTTGGGGACCATGGGGTACTGGGGATCCAACCAAGGCTCATGCATGTAAGGTAGGTATTTCCTCCCTCTGAGCTATTTCCTTGAAGCCATATAATATTTCAGAACTGTGATGAAGCATGTCACCAAATCCTCTCAAATAATAATAATCATTCACTGTATTTTATTTTCAAGCTTTCCTTTACAGATATACATTTAATATTTTAGCTGTATGGACTGTGTACACACATACATATATGTATATGTATATAATAAACATATCTCATTTTTTCCAAATAGTACTAATTTTTCATAAAATCAAATTCTTTCGTGTATATATCACTAGCTTTCTGTGATGACATGGTTGACAATATCATTGATATTTATATTTAAATGATAAAGTATTACTAAACCACACTCATGAATAACATACTAATATTGCTCCATTACTTTTCCTAGGTTCCTTTTTTAGGATTCCAACCTTCTTTCTACTTTTTCACCCTCTTACTTAGTTTAAAAGCATAGTGAAGGAGGTTACTTATTTTAGTAAGTTCTGTATTCAGATATAGAGTTTTGTTTTCACTGGATATTTTCAATTATTTCTTATATATTATATGTGAAATGTTTGTATACTATTTGCATTTCTCAACATGACCCTCTCACTCCACTCTTCTTCCCAGTTCCTATCTTGTGGCAAATGACAAGACTTCACCTTGTCTTATAGAATACATATATTACATTGTTAATATAATTCTTAATAACTGAGAGTAGTTATATATTAAGTTATTACTAAGCATTATTAAGTAACAATACATAATATAGTACATTATGTAATACAGACATATAGTACATAATGTAATAAGTATGTATTAATAATATATGTATTAATATGTATGTTTTACATTATGTATTACATAATGTAATAGGTATGTATTAATAATGTAATAAGTATGTATTAAAAGTACAGGGTGGCTGGGGGGCCGGGCGGTGGTGCTGGAGATAAGGTGCCTGCCTTGTCTGCGCTAACCTAGGATGGACCACAGTTCGATCCCTCGGTTCCCCATATGGTCCCCCATGCCTGCCAGGAGCAACTTCTGAGCGAATAGCCAGGAGTAACCCCTGAGCATCACCGGGTGTGCCCCCCCCCAAAAAAAAGAGTACAGGGTGGAATGGGATGGGGAGGAAGGACTCTTGGGATATTGGTCATGGAAATGTTGCACTGGTGAAGGATTTTTTATATTATATATATGTATATATATTAAAAAAAGAAAAAAAAGAATAAATGAAGATAATGATGTTAATCAGAACCAGGATAGAAGGAATAAGGGATAAATATCAGAAACAAATATAATTTGTGACACAGATATCTTTCTGATATTTATCCTTATATTCCTTCTATCCTGGTTCTGATTACCATCATTATCTTCAACAGCATAATTCATTGATTTCTTTCAATACATTCTACGCAGAAAACAAAATAAATTTTTCTAAAATACAAATTCAAATATAGCATTGTCTTAAAAACCTACATTACTTTGAATAGATTTTTTTCACTACTTTTTAATTTTGGCTTCACATGGCAGTATTCAGGGATTACTCCTAGTTCTGTGCTCAGAGAAGGGCTCTGGAGACCATAGGGTCCCAGGGATCAAATCTGGGTCTGTGACATACAAGACAAAAAGCCCTACCTACTGAACTATTGATTCCTATTTTTTGACATGGCTTTAAAAACCTTTTGTTATTTGGTTCATGTTAACATCTTTATAATTTTACCAACAAGAAACTATAGGACTATCATTTGTATTTGTTGTTTCTTTAAGAAATAAAATATAATTAAAAATAAATAAATAAATAATTCAATTGATTCACCATGATATACACAGTTACAAAGTTGTTGATGATGGAGTTTCAATCATACAATATACAACACCATTCACCAGTGGACAGGATGATTTTTTACTGGTAGATGGTTTTGTTTATTAGAAAGACATTTGAGAATGAGTCTATTTTACTCAAAAATACAAAAAAATTGCCAAAATCTTACATATGTCCTTAGGAAGAAATGTCTAGGCTCCCAATTAAGTGACCTATTCTAGGAATGCTTAGAAGATTAACACAAGGGGCCAGAGAGATAGAATGGAGATAAGGTGCTGGTTTGCCTTGCATGCAGAAGGTCAGTGGTTTGAATCCCGGCATCCCAGATGGTTCCCAAGCCTGCCAGTAGTGATTTCTGAGTGTAGAGCCAGGAGTAACTCCTGAGCACTACTGGTTGTGGCCCCATGAAAAAGAAAGAAGAAAGAAAGGAAGGAAGGAAGAGAGAAAGAAAGAGAGGAAGGAAGGAAGAAAGAAAGAAAGAA
>PVKC010007278.1:0-17421 GCA_004027635.1 Crocidura indochinensis
TATAATACCAATAGCTTCTGAGTCCTAAAAGTCTTAAAATAGTCATTTTACACCCATGTAGAAATAAACTTTAATTATTGAGTCTCTTCTTTAAGTTAACATGTGTTGTTATATATTTAATATATTTTAAATATCAATTCTGATATTTCTGCTATCTTAAATTTATATAAATATAAAAATACATTTTCATATTTTACATCAAGTTGTGCATGAGTTATTGTACCAAAAATAAAGTAGAAGCTCTGAATAAATTTGTGAATAAGCATTTCTGAGCAGAGACAAGTTTAAATGTGCTTATTATTGATAGGAAGGCTGGAAGGAAGAGATTGCACATATTCATGTAGAAATTTAGAAGTGAAAGCAGTAAATTTAGAGGAATATAATGTTAATTCTTGTAATTGTCTATTTTTAAGTAGCTAGATGATACAAATCATAGTAAAAAAGTGCCTGTAGTGAGTAAGCAGAATGTTTACAATTTAACTGATTCTGCTATTAAACTATGATCTTAAGAAATTTATTTCTTTCATGAAGGCATCCAACCGAAAAACAATATTATTAGGTTCAGAAGGCTAAAATTTCTTCTAGAAAGTAAGAAATAAATAGAGAAATTAGCATAAGTCAACAGCATTTTGAGCATCTAAAAATCTATGTAAGTATATGTTAAGGCTGGGCAGAAGTGATGGCATAGCAGTAGGGGGTTTGCCTTGTACAAAGCTGACCCAGGACAATCCCGCGCATTCCATATGGTCCCTCAGTGGGTCCCCCCCCCAAAAAAAAAGAATTAACCTTTAAGGGTCTTGTCCACCCTAGCCTTGGAAGGATCAGGGTTCGATCCCCCAGCAACCCATATGGTCCCCCAAGCCAGAAGCAAATTTTGAGCGCATAGTCAGAAGTAACCCCTGAGAGTCACTGGGTGTGGCCCAAACAAACAAACAAAACAGAAAAGAAAAGAATATGTTTAGGAGCCAGAGAGATAGCATAGCTGGTAGGAAGTTTGCCTTGCATGAAACTGACCCAATTGCAGAGCCAGGAAAAACACTTGCGCTCCACCTGCCTGATGAGACCCAACACACCCCTTCGCCTTCTCCACACACACACACACACACACACACACACACGCACACACACACACACACACACACATACACACACACGAGTTTATTAGATAAAAGTTACTTTTAGATGTCATGATACTATGTAGATAGATTTTGCTTAAAGAATACTTGACTGGTTGTTTGTTTGTTTTTGTTTTTGCTTGTTTGTTTTACTTTGGAGCTACACTTGGCATTGCTCATGATGTCCTGGCTCTACTCTCAAGAATCATTCCCAACAGTATTCCTGGGAGTATTTGGGATGTTGGGAATCAAAAGCAGGTTGGCTGCGTGCAAGGCAAGCGCTTAGCATACTGTGCTATCTCTCAGCTGAAAAGCATTTGTACTTTAGGTATTTCTTTAAAGATGTGTGATTTTCATAAAAACAGTTGCATAAAAATATAACAAAATTAAACATTGTTGAAAGCAGAATAAAAACAACACAGAAAGATTTTCTTACCCCATTTACTCTGACAAATATGTTTACGGTACTTTTGAGGTTAGTAGAGTGTGATGACCTAAATTTTCTAGAAGTGTGATATTATGTCCAATTTGTACAAGCACAAATTTGTTAAAAAAAAAAAAAAGAAACATGACCCCTCTCAATGAAACAAACAAAAATGAAAACTTTCTGATGAAAAGTAAGTAAGAATAAATTAACTGAATTTCATGACACTGTGCTCTAGTTCTTTTTCTTAGTTTCTAGAAAACTTGACTCTAACAGCTTCCACCTCACCTACATGCTCATGCCATTAGTAATGGCCAAAATATACAGAGTTAACCTAATGAAGAGCAAAACTATTTGTAGATTTCTCCTAATAACAATTAAGTGTTCCCCTAATACATACAAATAAAGGAATCTTTATACATATTGTTGCATATAGAAGAATAAAGTATTTACTCATTATTCTAAAAAAGAAAGAAAAGTATTTTCTGTGACTTTCAAATCTAGTGACTGCATTCAGAAACTACATAGTTTTGGGGCCAGATAGATAGCAAGGAGGTAGGGTATTTGCCTTGCATGCAGAAAGACAGTGGTTCGAATCCCGGCATCCTATTTGGTCCTCCGAGCCTGCCAGGAGCGATTTCTGAGCATAGAGTCAAGGGTAACCTCTGAGCACTGCCAGGTTGACCCCCCTCAAAAAAGGGAAATTACAAAGTTTTATGAAACAAATTTATACCTTGATAAGAAACATACCAAGATATAACTTTGTAGGTAGTATGACTCAAGAGGTAGGAGTACATGTTTGATCTGTGCAAGCTTGTGGTTCAGACCATGGCAATATATGTCTATACACCAGTAAAGTATAGCTCAAATGGGGAAGAAAGAAAAAATATTCAAATATTTTAAGTGACAATCATATCACATAAATTTATCCTTATTATTAAAAAACGTCAATACTTTTGCCAAACATTTCAAATTTATCCTAAAGTAAAACTTTTCTATCTAAAAAAGTTTTTTGCATATTAATTAACAATTTCAAGATCAAAGTTAAAATATATAGATAAAATTGAACTTCATGAACCCTAACAAAATCTCACAGATTGATGCAGGGGAGATTTCCAATTATCTCAAAATAAATATATCTCTGTAATTTTTAAATCTCATATACTTTTTTTTCCACTTAGAACTAATTTTGGTGATTTCAGCAAAGTTTCCATGTAATTTACTGGCATGGTGAAGGCAAACATTTGATACAAGAAAATGTTTTATGACAAAAATATCTTAAATGAGTTGAAAAGTTGGTTTTATCTTTTCCAAATATGTGACATTCTGAAAAAACGGATACTGGTAATTAAATATAAATCCAGGGTAAAGATGAGCAGTCATAAATCATGATATCTTAAACTAGCTGAATGCACTTTGTAGATATTTCAGAGTATGTATATAATTAACTGGAGCATTTTAAATTTACTTAAAAGAAAGCAAACAAAGCTTCCTTGTATTTATTAATTATTCTTGTTATTACCATTTTAGATGTCTGGTAATGAAGCAAGAGACAAAACTTAAAAAGTCATGAACAATAATTCTAAAATACTTTGGAAGATTCAGGAACTCATCCATGCATTGGCAGTATACATAGAATAAGGTTTGATTTCTGGATGCAGCCTTGAAGTCCTGAGAACCACCTGCTTTCCCTGAATATCCCTGCACTGCGGTGACTTTGTAGCACCACATTGTCTGGTTTTTGCATTGAATTGAAAACCCAGTACAAATGAGAATCAACAAAGTGATTCAGGAGTGTTTGAAAGCTTGGAAGCAATCCTTAAAAAGCCTTAAAAAGCTTGTCTCAGAACTCGTTTTGACCTACCACATAATATAAATATGAGTACTAGGAGACTCTATGAAAGAATAAATAAATAAAATAAATATATAATTTCATATATGATGTATTTTATAAGTTTACTGACAGTTCATAGAATTTATGGTTTTTTACTATTTAGTAATTTGATAAAGTTTGGTCAAATATTTAGATAGAATATTTCTTTACTAAGAAGGTTATCAATTTTTAAGTCTTAGCTTTTTGTTTTAGGGAAAAGTGTTTAACATCCTTAAAATTTTCCTCTAATTTAAGTTAGTGCTTGTGATTTATGAAAGTAAAAACAATATGTTTAGATTAGTTCTACAAGAAAAAATGATGCTTGGAGTTTTATAGTTTTGGGTTACAATTTTTTTTTTTTGTAACACAGACGTTTTTCCTTAGCACACAAGGAATTAAAAGATGTCATCAATAGTGATAACCCTTGACATTTGTCTTACAGTCAAAGTAGTAGATTGGAAAGCAAGTAGCATTAGAATGCAATAGGATTACCTACTCTTTTAACTGAGTTGAGACAGTATTAGTATTAAGTTACATAGCATTCATCATGATGACACGGTATGAGTAATGAATTATAGGAACAGATACCTGACCCAAACCTCTGAACTTAGAATCATTCTCTCTCACTGGATTCTTCTTGATGTGAATTAGAAATAACAGAATAGGGCCGGAGAGATAGCACAGCGGTGTTTGCCTTGCAAGCAGCCGATCCAGGACCAAAGGTGGTTGATTCGAATCCCGGTGTCCCATATGGTCCCCCGTGCCTGCCAGGAGCTATTTCTGAGCAGACAGCCAGGAGTATCCCCGGAGCACAGCCGGGTGTGGCCCAAAAACCAAAAAAATAAAAAAAGAAATAACAGAATAACATTTTCCTTTAGCTTAAAGCCTAATCATACCTAAACATATCATAAACACCTATGTTGACTCAAACTGCACTCTATCCATACCTTTTGTATATTATTTTGTATTATTTGTAATTAAGCTACATATTATTTTTCAATTATTTTGTACAGAAAATTCCTGATAAATATTATCCTAAAATCAGAGCATGCCTTTTGATAGGAGGAACTGTTAAATATATGTGTGTGTGTGTGTGTGTGTGTGTGTGTGTGTGTGTGTGTGTGTGTGTGTGTTCTCAATTTGGTACATGAATTTTGAGGGGGCAGGAATTTGGTTCAGGTCCTAAACATAATTCTGTGCTTAGGTATCATTACTGGTGGTATGATAAAATCCAAATTGCCCCTATGCAAGGCAAGGACTTTACTATCTACTCAGCTTCAACATATGAGCAGTTTAAAAAAATAGTTTCATTTCAAACTAATTACCAGCAGCGTGGAGAGAGAAGATGAATCAAGAAGTTGACTTGAGGTGACGTAGACACAGTATCAGAGAGTCTTATCCACTTTGGTGCTTGTGGTGTGCATTGATTTGGTACAATTCCATAAATGTTAACACTATCATAAAAAAAAACTAGAATGAACTAGAGTACGTTGAATGGGTTGAAGTAATGCTTTGCTGTAAGATTTAATGCCTATTACTCTTTGAAACCCTGAGTAATATGTCACACCCATCATCCTGAGTATGACCCCAAACCAAACAAAAATATGAAAAGAAATTAAATTTCTCAATTGAGTCTTTATATTATTATTTTATGGTATAGTATATCATATATCACATCATATCATATCATGTTATATCATGTTTATTGTATTGTATTATATTATATTAATATATACCATGTCATATGATATAAGGTCATGTTAAATTATGTTCTCAAATTGAGCCTCTATATTAAACATATATTGTTAAATTTTTGGAAGACTAAACAAAGAAGCTTAAATTCTACTTGAAAAATATGTTATGCAAATGACTTATTTGCAAATGTTTATATCCAAGATATATAACACTCTAATAAAACTTCACACAAAGAAATATCAACTTAATCCAAAATGAAAGAGATGAACAGAAACATCCTCAAAGAAGACATATAAATAGCTGTAATGTATATGAAAAAATGTTCAGCTTCATTGTCATCAGTGAATGCAAATCAAAACAATGAGTTATATCATGTCATACAAGTGAAACTAGCCTGCATAACAAGAAACAAAAACAATCAGTATTGGTGTGAATGAGGAGGGAAGGAAACCTCATTCACTGCTGGTGGGAATATCTACTGGCCCAACAGTTTTGGAAAACAATATAAACACTTGTTCAAAAATTTTCATATGGCCCAGCAATTCCACTTCTTGGCATCTACCCCAAAGATTAAAATATATATTCAGAAAACATATTTATACTCCTATGTTTACAGCAACACTATTCACAATCTGAAATCTGCAAAGTACTAGTGTCCAAAAGATATGACTGAATAAAGAAACGTTGGTATATGTAAACAATGGAATATTGCTCAGCTATAAGAAACAATAAAATCGGGGCGGGCGGTGGCGCTGGAGGTAAGGTGCCTGCCTTGCCTGCGCTAGACTAGGACGGACCTCGGTTCGATCCCCCAGTTTCCCATATGGTCCCCCAAGCCAGGCTCGACTTCTGAGCGCATAGCCAGGAGTAACACTTGAGCATCACCGGGTGTGGCCCAAAAACCAAAAAACAAAAAAAAAAAAGAAAGAAAGAAAAAGAAACAATAAAATTATGCAAATTGCTGCTTCATGGAAGAATGTAGATTGTGTTGAGTGAAGTTACTCAGAAGGAGAAAGAAAGATAGAACAATCTCACTCATACGTAGAATAAAAAGAAACAAAGTAGGGATGTAACAAATGCTCAAGGGCAACAGAAACTAAGAACTAGTCTTCATTAGGAAGCCTGTCACAATGGAGGGAAGGAAAGGTTGTGCTGGGACAATGGCTGAGGAAAAAGTACTCTCTAGGCGAGAATCTAGTGCTGGATTTTGTTACCCATGAAATTTTTCCATTAAAAATATTGTAAACTATGGTGCCTAAAATAAAATAAAGTTGTTAACACATGTACATCTATCTAAAAGCTATACATTTTATTTATGATCTCTAAGAAGAAAGATTTAATAGACGAAACACACCTGTATCCCTTTGGGTCCTTGAAATCATACACACATACACACTGAAGATATTCTCAGGATTTGGGCTCTTTTATAGTTTTTACTCCACAAAAGATAATGTGAGTCTTGAAACAAAACAAGACATTTGTATGACATATGATGGGAAAAAATGTTATAATTTTTCAAAAACTAGGTTATTTTTTCCAATGATATTATTTCAACATAGTAAGAGAAAATACATTATAGATCAAATCAATTATGTTTGTGCATATATATTTAGAAATGATATTTTATGGAAATTCTGTGATGAATTGAGTTAAGTGGAAGTGTCAAAATACTGTGTCACCTATGAGTACCAAATTTTATGAGTGAACAGAAGTTTTAAATTATGTATTGTGTTAAATACAATTATTTACCATAGTTCAAGAGATGATTGCATAGTTTTGCTACTAATAAGTATGAGTACTGAGTTCACAGTTTGTAATAAGTAACAGGTGTATATTTAGTGAACATTATCAATATCAAATAACTATTGGAATCTTTAATAATTTAATCTCAATAATATTTTTCTCACTATCCCTCCAAGGTTTTAATGTTATTTATTTTGCTATACATCATTGGGTATAAAGGAAAAGGATACTTCAAATATTGGTATAATTTCTTTACCCATCTACAGTATTTATATTTTGCAATCTCCATACAAAGAAGTCCTGGTGGGTCATGACTAAGGATGGTATATTTTTTGTTAATGATTGAAAGGCAATGGATAGCTATAAAATAAAAATAAATTGAACAGTTTTTAGTTAGTCATTTACACTTGTATAGGAGAAGAGGAATTTCTCTTTTTCCCCCTGTAGGTATTATAACTAACACTAGGGTACATACAGTTCAAGTTATATAGAGCCTACATATTTATATATCAAATTAAGTCTTTACACCTATAGGTATATAATCTCAAAAGGTTTGAACACATGCTTTATAAGTTGGAGCCCTGGGTCTGGATTCTGTTACTATATGGAACTCTGAGCACTGAACTTGGTATAGCTCTGGCACTTTTGTATGTGATTCCCAAATGAAAGATTGAAAAAATCGAGGGATTTATGTGTTCTTATCCCTATTAGATAAGAACTTGTTTCCACACATAAGATTTCCCAATTTTAATGTACCCATGAAAAAAAGGAACAATGCCACATGGTGCATATGGGGCTAAAAGCAACAAGCTAAAAAATCCCGATAACTTGGTTCTAATATGAACTCAAAACACTAGAGAAACTTGTCTAGAATTTCCTAATAAATAGATACAAAAAAAAAATGGGGTGGGGCCCGAAAGATAGCATGGAGGTAAGGCGTTTGCCTTTCATGCAAAAGGTCATCGGTTCGAATCCCGGTGCCCCAAATGGTCCCCCGTGCCTGCCAGGAGCAATTTCTGAGCATGGAGCCAGGAGTAACCCCTGAGCACTGCCGGGTGTGACCCCCTCCCAAAATGGGGAAACTGCTGCTACATAAGAATATATACAGTAAGAGTTACACCTATTATGGAAACACATCTAAAGAAATATACAAAGGAGATATAGATATCCCCTATTAGAAGGAGATAGACATGTCTCCTTTTGAAATAGTTCTGGGGGAGGGTTAAAATATGGTGCACAAATATAGCAAGCTAAACAAACCTGATAACCTGGTTCTAACATGTACTCGGAACACAAGAGAATTCCCTACTACTGGGGAAAACTGCTGCTACATAAGAAGACAAACAATAAGATGCATATTAAAGAAATGCATCTAAAGAAAAATTCAAAGGAAAAATGCATGTCCCTTTAAGTCTAGAAATAGTGGGGCAGGGGAACTTCAGCCTGTGACATGGTCTTGAGGAGTCTGAAAAATGGATCCCAGTAGTCACATATCAGGAAATGTCCTCGAGCTGGGGACTTCTCAGAAACCCAATCTGGTAGCTAGCAACAGTCCATTGTGAAAGGAGGTGGCGGTAAAGAGGCACCGAGAGCAAATTAGCAGCAGTGGTAGCGGCAGCTCGACAACCGTGATTATAAAGATCTGGGACCACAGAGATAGACTTTGGGGTTAGACAATTGAATATGCCTGGAGCCTGTATTTTGCTTGCCTATAAAAACAAAATCAAAGACAAACAAAACTCTGCTACACACACACACACCTTTTTTTTGTCTCTGTGTGTATTTTTTATTGTTTTTATCTCTTATCTTTTAAATTGAGACTCCGGCCTTTTTTTATAGAACCTTGGGACATGGATTACTTTATTTTACCACATATTCCTTCTTTTTTCTATAAAGCTAAGAAGAAAGGATCAAAAGGAGAACAAGTGGTCTTGGATGCATTGGTGGGGAAATAATTAAGGACAGAACTATATATCCAAGCCAAAGTCAACGATAATAGAACCAAGGGGCCTAAACTTTAACAATCTAAAGTTAAAGGGGTCTGTTTACTGGCAGGCGAGGGAGCAAAGGGTGGTGGGATAGGATGCACTCTGGGTTCATTGGTGGATGGAGGTTGACACTGGTGGTAGGTAGGGCCCTGACTCATTGTATATCTGAAATTCAACTATGAAAGACTCTGTAAATTACAATTGTTTCAATAAAATAAAATTTTAAAAAAGAGGGAGAGCATAAGGGTCATAAATACATATGGCTTCCCAAAACCTGACACTAGTGAATGTGCTCTTATTGGGGGATAAAGCAAGTATTTTTCTTTATGTACCTCAAAGTAAGAAATAGTTGATTTTAAGATTGGTTACTAAATTCAGTCACAATAGAGAAGAAAGAAGGGAGAAGAGAAAAAAGTGAAGGCAAAGAAAATGGATTTCTGAAGCCAAGAAATCCAGAAAATATATTACTGTTCTCTAGTAACTTGAGAGAGAACTTGGCTCTATTGAGACCTTAATTTCAGAACTCTGTCCTCCAAAACTGTGGAAAAATCAATTATGTTGTTTGCCAACCTCTTTGAGACATTTATTATGGTAACAATAGGAATTTCATACATAATTCTCAGTGAATAAACAGGAAATGCACCCTTGAGTTCTTATTGTAGAACTATAAGACACTGTGTGAAGTTTTTGTTTTTTTTTGGTTACAAGTGCAGATTTCTAGGCAAATATTAGGTGTTCAATAAATATATTGACTTTGGGCCTTGAGATATAGCAGTGGAAGAGCATTTGCCTTGCACACAGCCAATCCAGAATTCACAGTGGTTCAAATCCTTGCTTCCCATAGGTCCCCCATGACTGTCAGGAGCAATTTCTGAGAGAAGAGCCAGGAGTAACCCCTGAGCACCACCATGTGTGACACAAAACCCAAAATAAATAAATATATGATTTTTATATGGAATTTAACTTTTAAAATCACAATTCACATATTCTAAACAATTTGAAGCACAGCCTAGCTAAGTCCTTCCTAAGGAGAGAAGAACAACTTAGTAGGTATCACATTTGGTGCCTTTAAATTATATTATAAAATTATACTAGTCAAAAAAGCATGATAATAAAATAGAGTAAACTCTTAAACCAATGCAAAAGAACATATAACAAAGCATAAATATTAGATTTACAACTATCCACCTATGACTAAAGAGCTCTATGCATGAAGTAGAGAAAGTAAAGTCTTTTTTAAAAACTTATTGGAAAAGCTCAATAGCCTAATGAAAAATATAAAATGAAATCTTTATTTCACACTAGACAAAAAAAAATTAATTCAGATTGATTAAGAAGTTTGAGATTGGGGCCCGGGAGATAGCATGGAGGTAAGGCATTTGCCTTTCATGCAAATGGTCATCTGTTTGAATCCTGGTGCCCCATATGGTCCCCTGTGCCTGCCAGGAGCAATTTCTGAGCATGGAGCCAGGAGTAACCCCTGAGCACTGCAGGGTGTGACCCAAACCCCCCCCCCCAAAAAAAAAGAAGTTTGAGATTGGATTAAAATCAATAAAATACATTGAGGATATTATAGAAAGACCTATTCAACTTATGGACTCAACAGGTTTCTTTATTTTTTGGGGGGCCAAAACCTGCGGCACTCAGGAGTTAAATCTGGCTCTGTGCTTAGAAATCACTCCTGGCAGGCTTGGGGGACCATATGGGATGATAGAAAGAAAACTCAGGTCTGTCCTGAGTCAGCCGCATGCAAGGCAAATGCTCTATGGCTATGCTATCGCTCCAGTCCCAAGTAAAGTTTCTTTTGAAAGCATTGACAATTTACTATAATTTTCTTTGAATGAAATCATGAGTGAAACTGTACAGTAAATTAAATTTGTTTTCATATAACATAACACATGCAAATGAAAAAAAAGTACAGCATACTTTCTATATACTGTGAAGCAAACAACGATGGACTCCCCACTTATGAGTTGGAACATTAGGACTAAGGTCATAATTAAGTTAATACGTCTTCCCCAGATTCGTGTTCATTCCTCCTCACTTATTTTAAGAGAAAAAAATAGGTTTTGCTCAAGAGAAAAAATAGTTTAGCAAGTTACTTGAAACAAAAATATAGATTATCTCCATAAATCTTAAAGTTCTTTTCAATAAAAATAGACATGCCTTAGGGAACAAAGCAATAGCTGAGCAAGTAGGGCATTTGCCTTGCATGCTGCTGACACAGGTTAGGTCATTGGCATTCCATCTAGTCTACCAAGCACTGCCAGGTATGACCCTTGAGCACAAAGTCATCAGTAACACCTGAGCATTGTGGGGTTCTTTTTTTTTTTTTTTTTTTTTGGCCACAGCCCAAAATCAATAACCCCTAATTAAGTGGATTGGAATAATAAAACGTTTCTGAAGCCAGGGGTATAGTACAGAAGGTATGTCATTCTTGCACTTGACTGACCTGGGTTTGATCCTAGAAACACATATGGGGGCTGGAGTGATAGCACGGAGGTAGGGCATTTGCCTTGCATGCAGAAGGGCAAGGGTTCTGTAGTAATCCGTCCCCAGGAGAGGTTCACTGATGGAGGTAGGGAAAACGAGGTCTTTCCCCTCCAGCTCGGAGAACGCGTCTACCACCCAGTAACCAGAGGTTCTGAGGTGAATGCGGCTGGAAGAACTCTAAAAGACAGCCAAACTTCCGCAGAAAATAGCTCTTTATTCCTTGCAGAGGTCGAAGCCTCAAACGGCCTGGGTGAAGACCAGCAAGGGAGAAAAAAGCCCCCTCTTTCCACAGATCCTTGCTTTTATAACTCAGAATCAGGTACCACCCAATGGTGGAAACAGAATCAGGTACCACCCTAGGGTGGGGGCAGACTGTCAGGTCACACCCTAGGGTAGGGCACAATTACAGATCAGGGTAGGGTCAGAAATGTTTATACACAACAATTCCAGATCATGAAAACAGAATCAGGTACTACCCTAGGGTGGGGGCAGACTGCCAGGTCACACCCTAGGGTAGGGTACAATCACTGATCAGGGTAGGGTCAGAAATGTTTATACACAACAGGTTCGAATCAGACATTCTGTATGGTCCCCCGAGCCTGCCAGGAGCGATTTCTGAGCATAGAGCCAGGAGTAACCCCTGAGCTCTAAAAGAAAAACACACAAGGTCCCTCACTCTTTCAAGAGTGGTTCCTGAGCACTGTGAGTTGTGATCCAACCTCCAAAATAAAAACAAAACAAAAAGTTTCTTCTTTCTCTCCACAATTGGTCTCCAACTGTTAATTTCTAAGTCAGTTTCTGTGTTCCTGGCCCACATGCTCACGATTCAACAAAGAAAGAGAAACAAAACTTAGATTATTTCTAGTACAAATAGATTAGAAAATGAAATTTTGTTATTGTGAACAAGCTCAGATATCATACTCTTCTTTTCCAGGCAACTAAATTTATTGACTGGGACAGAAGGAACAAACAATAAACAGTAGAACAATCCATCTGTTAACCACAGAGAAAGAAGAGTGTAAAAGAAAGTACATACTGTGTGAAAGGCAATTTATCCATTCAGAAGGAACACAATGAGAAAATGAACTTACTAGCTCACCTAACTTGCAAGTTCTACCCTGTTGCTGCATACATTTAACTACTAGTGCCTTTCTAACCTTGATGATGTAGTTTGAAAAACCCCTCCCCATCTTCTAATCTAACTATATCATAGATTTGCCATTCTCTAGTGCCTTGTCCAACCAATTGGATCATCTGGAGATCATAGAAAAGTGATGATCAGAATTCATACAAAACAGAAAGCTTTAGACTCTCAGAATATGATTGGAGAATGAAAGAAAGAACAAAATGTAGGGGGAAATATAATGGATAGAAATGGAGATGCATTTTCAGAAGTCCTTGTGATGAAGGAAATAAATATGGAAATATTCATTGATTTGACACATTATTTAATATGTGATTTTATAGAGTTATTGTAATACTTATAATGTTGTTACACATATATTTACATATATATTACTCTGATTAAATAAAAATATCAAAATAGGACATAATCCTTACTCATGTTTCTCTTTATAGTATATGGTGTTATTTATTATTGAATCTAGAAGTATGTAAAAAGTTTGGGAAATAAATCTTAGTGTCAAAATTTTATAAGTGATTTTAAGGTAGGAAGAAAACTCTTACTAGAGTAAGATAGTTCTAGGATTCAGAGATGATTTGTTGAGAGTTCTAGAATTTTGTGTATGAGCCTGTAAATTGAATACTTAACATCATCCTTAAATAAGTGTGATCACACTTCTGAGTGTGTTCTCTAACATTGCTAGTGTGATCCCCAGGGCTACTACAAACATGCCCTCCCCACAGTTACAATGAAATACACATGTGCTCAGTGATCAAGTATAACCCCATACATCAATGACGCTTAATACCCCAGAAATGATAACAGAAAAGGAAGAGGAAAAAATTAAACCAAGAAAAATAATGGAAGGAAGGAAGGAAGGAAGGAAGGAAGGAAGGAAGGAAGGAAGGAAGGAAGGAAGGAAGGAAGGAAGGAAGGATGGATATAAAGGAAGGATGGATATGAAGGAAGGATGGATATGAAGGAAGGAAGAAAGGCTTGCAATTTTAGAGTAGTGTTTGAAGTAGTGACCTGGAGAAAGTCTTGTTCAAGAAAGATGACCAGTTCAGACTATTTTATGCCCTAAAAGCATGTGAACAGTGTAATTGTGATATTTTTTTTACTGACTTCTATACTGATGGTTGCAAATGTAAGCAATTAAAATATTTAAGAAATCACATTGCATGGGGTGGAGGGAGATGTTATTGATAAAGGCATGATTTCATTTTTAAATAGTATCCCAGATAACAAGTACAGCGTACACTATAAAGTCCATCCCTACAGGAGAATAGTCAGATTTTCAGTGCAACTTCACCTCCAGGTGCTTTTTTTTTTTTTTTTTTTTGGTTTTTGGGTCTCACCCGGCAGTGCTCAGGGGTTACTCCTGGCTCCATGCTCAGAAGTTGCTCCTGGCAACCGATGACCTTTTGCATGAAAGGCAAACGCCTTACCTCCATGCTATCTCCCGGACCCCTCTCCAGGTGCTTTTTTAAATTTAAGAAGACATCTTAGAGAGATAGTTCAAT
Organism: Crocidura indochinensis; assembly: GCA_004027635.1. NCBI lineage: Eukaryota > Metazoa > Chordata > Mammalia > Eulipotyphla > Soricidae > Crocidura > Crocidura indochinensis. The sequence goes on from PVKC010007278.1 coordinate 13,978, forward strand.
AGTTGGAGCATAAATTTTGCATGCTGGAGGTTAGAGTACCATTTCTGGCACCACGTTTCCCAAGTACTTTCACAAGTGACTCTGGGAACAGTAAACTAGAAGCAACCCCCAAATTAAAAACTAATTAATTAATTAATTAATTTAATATTAGTATAGGTAAAGACTGAGGAAAAGAGCAAATTTTGAGGGGCAAATGAAATAGTACAGTGGTAAGATGAACAACCTTTAGGATTTGATCCTTGGACTGCATAGTGTCCTCTGAGTCCTGCGGGAAAGATCTGAGAAAATACAGAGACAGGATTGAGCCCGGAATCTTACCTGTTGTGAACCAAAGACAAAAAGCATTGATTCTGTTTCCATGGGGCTTCAAGTGTCCACATTTTCAACTTTGCAAACTTCTCTATTACACAATAATTTCATAAAAAGTTCCGTTAATCAGGAAAGCTTTGATTTTGTTAAGTTAAAAGTAGCTATAGACAAATTTAAAAAATATTTTAAAAGATGAGAAATGAATGCAACAATAAAAGCTTTGAACAAACAACATTACTACCCTATGTAAAAATGTAACTCCTTAAGAAATGGCATTATAGGGAAAGAAGAGATAGTACATATTTTCAGATGTTTGTTTTGTGACCCAATCATGATTCATGATTTGATCTCTTGAAATGCATGATCCTCCCTCAAAAAAAAAAAAAAAATAGAGGCTGAAGCAATAGCACAGATTTAGGGCATTTGCCTTGTACACAGCGTCGTTATAAACATATGATCTCAACTTTTCTTCCAAAACACTGAACTCAAAATAAATTATATTTGGTTGTGCATTTTGTTTGCTCTGAACATAAAATGATAACATAAATGATGTGTGTGTTCTAATTTTGTTCATTCTTATCAATGCATAAATTGGAGGAATTTGTTTTATTTTATTATCATTATAAGGAAATGATAAACATAATATTCACCATTTTATTAACAGGTCTTAGTTGTCTTCCATCCTTGGTCTTTTTCACTTTACTTTCATTCTTCCTTTCTTCCTTTTTTTCTCCTTCTTTCCTTTCCTTTTCTTTCTTTTTTCTTCTTTTCTTCCCTACTTTTCTTGTTTCTTCCTTTCTTTTTACATTATTTTCTAAGAATTGCTACAATAAACTGGGTAATGTCAAGCAACCGTATTTCTCTGCCTTGTGTATCTGGAGGTTATAAGTCTAAAATTAATTTAACAGCAAAACAATAGCCCTTTGAAGTGATTGAGAAAAGGATCCTCCCATGTATATTTTAGCTTCTTCTGGATCCCAACAATCTAAACATTCCTTATTTTGGACAGTATTACTCCAGCCTTTGCTCTGTCTTTGCTGTCTATATGCCTCTGACACTCTTCTTTCAAAGACATAAGAAACTAGAATTAAAATATACTTTAATTTAATCTGATCTCACCTAAAATTATTATTTCTACAAAGATCCTATTCCCAATAAATTTACATTTAGAAGTACCTAGGATTATGGTCTCAACATATATGTTGTGACGACAGTTAACACTACACAATTATATAAATCCTTGTGATTCAAGAAGATGGACATTCTAATAATTTGTTGTTAAAGATTTGACAACTTGTCTAAAGAAAAACCAACATTGATTATATTGTTTTCACAATTTTTTCCAGAGATTTTTACTTTAATAATTACTGAAAATATATAAAATATCAAGGAATAAAATAATATAAATATTTAAAATATAAAAGAGCATTTAGGGGCCTGGGAGATAGCATGGAGGTAAGGCATTTGCCTTTCATGCAAAAGGTCATCGGTTCGAATCCCGGTGCCCCATATGGTCCCCGTGCCTGCCAGGAGCAATTTCTGAGCATGGAGCCAGGAGTAACCCCTGAGCGCTGCTGGGTGTGACCCAAAAACAAAACAAAAAAAAAAGAGCATTTAACATAAATGTTCTTATATAACTACTAAGCATTATAATTATGTATCTAGTAAGTTATATAAAAGTTAAATATTAGTAAAAAGTATTTATGGTATAACAGAAATACCAGTCACTTCTTAGAAGATTTTTCTTGAGTCTGAGATATAGTTTGGGGCTAAGGTTTTTTACTTTGCATACAGTCGACCCTATTTAGGTCCCAGGCATCTTATATAGAGCACTGATTACCACCACTAGTAACTTATGGACAGAGAGCCATGAATAGCCCTTGAGCACCACAAGTTGGAGCCCCTAAACAAAACAAAAAATATCTTTGAAATGCTATAGTTTTTTGTATTTATCAAATTTACTTATATTTGTTCAAATCTTTCTCCAATAACTACCCACAGGCATTACTTGTGTAATTAGAAAAAAACTAAAACAATATTATTTAAAAATCCACTTTTATTGATGGTATAAAGTGCTGCATTTCAGCTGCAGTGACTTCTCAATTTCTGGTTATAATAGATTGTATCTACTCATTTGTTTTTGTTCCCTTTTGTTTTCCTGAATTGTAATCATGTCTTTCCACTGGCCTTTTTTGATCACTACTGTTATTGCTTTTCATGTGCTACTGAAATAATAATAACGTATTGTGTGTGATTGCAGACCTGCTCTAGTAAATAAAAAAGTGATTCTGAAAAAATAGTTTCTTTTCAAACATTCTGAATGCTATGAAACTTTCTCAGCATTGTTTGGTGAGTTACATAAGACAATAAAAACACGCTGAAAACTTCTGTTCTTTTACAAATGTGATGAGCATTCTCCATGAAAGAGAAGCAAAGCAGGAGAGAGGAGAGGAGGAGGGGAGGGGAAAGGAGGGAGAGGATGGGATGGGGAGGAGAGGGGAATAGAGGGGGAGGGAGGGGAGGAATGGAGAGGGGAGGGAGAAAGCAGAGGAGAGGAGAGGAGAGCAGAGGAAAATAAACAGAAAAAGAGGACAAGTAAAATCATAATCCACAAACTGAGGAACTGGATTATATAGATGACATTAGAATTTCCACATATGTATTATTTTTGTTTCAGTAAAAGGTATGTTTCATCATGCAAATTTTCTTTATAGAAACACAAAGTGAACATACATTGATAATATGTTATTGCCTCCATCATGTGCAAAACTCCCTGGAGGGCTCCTCCTGAAATGAACTCATTGGTCCAGAATCTGGAAATTTACAGTATCTTGAGGGACATTTTCAACACAATAGGGAAAAACATTTATTTAGAATATTTGGTACCAAAATATCAATATAACACCTGCTGGATCCAAGAGTGTATGGCAGTTGGACTTGGACATGCCCCTTGCATACACCCACTATAATGACGTTGAACCTGGCCTATGCCCCCTGTCATGCTGGGTATAAAAGAAAAAACTCGAACCGTTGTGGGGTGGGGGCCAGAATAGTGATCAGAGCAGAGCCTGCTGGTCGGGGGAGGGGGGCAGAGATAAACTCAGAGAGATGCTGCCTGCTTTGCATCTATTCCTT
>PVKC010007278.1:17521-29834 GCA_004027635.1 Crocidura indochinensis
CTCTCTCTCTCTCTCTCTCTCTCTCTCTCTCTCTCTCTCTCTCTCTCTCTCTCTCTCTCTCTCTCTCCCCTGTGAGCCTTGCAGCACCAGGCCCTGGCAGCCTTGGATCTCTGCAGCCCAGCCCTGCAACCCTGGCAGCCTTGGGACACAGCACATATATTTTTCCTCTTGGATGTTCTATTTTATTTTTTATAAATAAATTTTATAATTGAATCATAGTGAGACACACAATTACAAAGTTGCACATGATTGAGCACTCATTATCACTTAAATAACGGAATTGAGAAGCACAGTTATTTTTTTTTTTTAAAAAAATCACTCACCATGGAGAAAACTTGAAGATTGAACTGTGTCTTGCTGAGCCTTCTCAATAAGCCTGCTATATCATTAACAATTTGATTTCATATGAATTTGCTCCACAGTGAAATTCATGAATCTTAATCTTCAGATGTGGATATATAATGGCTCAACGAATTCCAATTGAATATGGGTACTAAAGAGATAGCTAAGAGATTGCTCTGAGGTACTACTACTTCTAAGTATGTTTGTATAATTGTTTTAGTACCACATGATTTTTATCATAAGCAATTATAAATAGCAATTTTATTTAGAGCCATGGCTCATGAAATTTTCTTATATCAAATGGTAACTTTAACTAAAAGGTCTATGTTTAGCATTGAACAGTATATAAAGAAATATGTACATGTTTTCTTTTTTACGGCATATGAATTGGTACACAATTTCTATAGGAAAACTGCTATTTCTTTGAAAAGTAAAAAGTGGGCCAGACTGATAGCACAGCGGTAGGGCATTTGCCATGCACACAGCCAATCCAGAACAGACCTGGGTTTGATTCCCTGCATCCCATATAGCTCCCTGAGTCTACCAGGAGTTTCTGAGTGCAGAGCTAGGAGTAACCTGAGTGCTGCCGGGTGTGGCCCAAACCCCTCCAAAAAAAGAAAAGAAAAGAAAGTAAAAAGTACTAACTTCTCTAGAAAGTTTACTTCTGAGAATTTATACCATAGATATAGAAGGAATAAAACCAGAGAGATAGCAAAACAATAAGTTCGTCCCTTACATGAAAATAATCCAAGTAGGTTATGGACACTTCAAATGATTCCAAATACTACAAAGAGTGACTCCCTAAACACAGAGCCAGGAATAGACCCTAAGCATTGCTGAGTGCTCTCCAGAAACTGCCTACTCCCCTCTATACCAGGAATAATATATACATTAATATGTGAATACATTTATTCTAGTCTTAATATAAGATTTATTTTTTTGATAATGATAATAAGTAAATATCTCCAAATGTTTACTGATTGTGTTTATATTATATGTGTGCATATATGTGTGTTTATATTATATGTATATGTGTATATTATCTATTTATATATATGAGTATGTATAAAATGAGAGTGTATAAAGATCCTTGAGAGATAGCTCAAAGAGCTGAACTTCATGTTTGCCTGCACTGAGTTTATATCATCTCCTGGCTAAATGCACATACACTGGACTTAGTGGTTACATTCTGCCATCTAGTTCTAAGGGATGAGTAAAGGGAGATATAAACCCATATAGGGTTTTGAAACCTTCTGGCTCACTTTCCAGCCCTGATGAGTTAGGTGTAAAACTGTTAATATTTTAAATTTAAACATCAATTCTAATGGGTTGATTTTCTTTACCATCTTATCTCAGAGTGCTTATGCACTTGTGAAAAAGCTTATTTGTTCTTGGAACTGAAAACTGATTAGAGATACTAAACATATTGGGAATTATAACATACTAATACAAATAAACCAATAATAACACTAACAAGAGTGCTGCACCAAGCACTTCAGAATGTTCCCCAAAACTTAAAAATAAAAATTAAATAGTAAAAGAAAACTAAAAAGGATTTAATAAAAGCATATGTAGCTTAATATTTGTTGATATGGGAAAGTATTTTCATTACATTATAAGGTTTATTTGTGCAAAAGTAGATCAAATGGTGCCAGAGCAAAAACAGTACAATAGTTAGAGTGCTTGCTTTGCCCACAGTGCCAGGTTTGATTTTTGACACTCCATATAGTCCCCCAAGCACCAATAGGAGTGATACCTGAAAACAGAACTAGGTTTAAGTACTGAGAACTGCAGGGTAAGTCTCCAAAACAAACAAAAAAAGCAAGTAGTTCCTAAGGGCAAGAGGGCTTGTACAAATGCAAAGACATTTGTGTTTCATGTGAATTCCCCTGCATCCCTGGGCACATCCCAGGTTCACTCCTGAGCACAGTCAGGAAAAGTCCCTTAGTATTGGTGATTTGACTAAAAAACCAAAATCAAACTAAAGTAGATCATAATTACTAAAACTTACTTAAATCTCTATGGCATGAACCTGGTTTTATCCACAGTGTGTGATATAATATATATGAAACAGTTGACAATTATGTGCTAGCAATAATATATATATGTATTAGTTTTCACTTTCTCATATTTTCTTAGATTACACAATAGCCCTGAAACAAAAATCATTAATAGCAAAGTAAAAGGAGGGAGATAATATGTTGCTACATGTCATTCTTTAAAAATATGTTATAGTGCTTGCTTTTTATTAAGTCCTGAAACACTAATGTTAATATTATGCAAACAGGGGCCCAGAGCAATAGAACAGCATTAAGGTGTTTACCTTGCAAACATAGGATGGACTGCTGTTAGAGTGCCGGCATTCCATATGGTCCCAGAGCCTGAAAGGAGCAACTTCTGAGCTCAGAGCCAGAAGTAACCCCTGAGCCCCACCGGGTATAACCTTAAAACAAAACAAACAACAACAACAACAAAACAATGCAAACAAAATGATCTGAGTAATTTTAGTGTGTCAAAAATTTTTTATTTACTAAGAGATTGTAAGTGGCCATTCTAATTATAAGAACATAGATGTGTAGGATGAAAGTACATATGTATATATAGTTATAAACATGTATATATGTATATATACTTGGAAAATTTCAATAAATGTATAATTGTGTCTGAAATGTTTTACCCAATAAATATTTATGATGTACTATAAGTACAGCAGAGGCACTAAAAATAAAAGTACTAAACTGAGAAATTTCTCTTTCATGAGGCTCTTAATCTCTAGGAGAGGTTGATAATAAAAGGAAATAAGTAAAGGCTGGAGAGGTAGCATGGACATATCCTTGCTTGCAGAAAGACAGTAGTTCAAATCCCAACATCCCATATGGTCCCCTGAGTCTGCCAGGAACAAGTTCTGAGTATAGAGCCAAGAGTAACCCCTGAGAGCTGTCCGGTGTGATCCCAAAACAAAAATAGATAAATAAATATAGAGTTTATAAAGATTATGTATATTTTAATGATAAAATCAAGCAGGAAAGTCTAAAAAGGAATCATTGCAGATTTTAAAAACAGGGTGCAGAAGGTCAGAGAAATGCTTATCAATTCTCTAACACTTCCATGTACTATCTCAAGCAAATACTGTCAATGGATTGAATCATTCAATTTATCTTTCTTTGAATTTTCATTGACTTGAGACATTGAAAGTTGGCAGCAGGAGATAAGAAGTGAAAGTGTTCTGATTTTTTTCTCTCTCAACTATCTAACAACAGTCGTGGCTTGTGGAGGCTGAGGACTCTACATCAGTCACTGATACCAAACCTGAGTTTGATGTTCGTTTGTTTTTTAGGCACTATAGTTTGCAATAGTGTTCAAGAACAGATTTCATGCATATTAGTTTCCAACACAGCACTCCCAAAATATTTGCTTCTTTTCTATTGCCTCTTGATCCCATCTCTTCTATCCCCTACCACTTTTGGAGCTAAGTTCTCAGGTTCTGCTATTTTTGCTCATTTACTTTGATAATTTATATTAACATATTGAGAGAGAGAGAGAGAGAGGAGGAGAGAGAGAGGAGAAGAGAGAGAGAGGAAGAGAGAGATCATTTTGCATCTGCCCTTCTCCTTGCTGACTTCACTCAGCTTATTGGCTGTCTACTTTTGAAAAACTTGTATTTCAAGGACACGGCACTTGCACCTTTCTCTTACACTTTTCTATCTAAATATAAAACCTAATAGTGGGGCCCGGGAGATAGCATGGAAGTAAGGTGTTTGCCTTTCATGCAAAAGGTCATGGTTCAAATCCCGGTGCCCCATATGGTCCCCCATGCCTGCCAGGAGCAATTTCTGAGCATGGAGCCAGGAGTAACCCCTGAGCACTGCCGGGTGTGACCCCCCCAAAAAAACCAAAAAAAAAAAAAAACCTAATAGTTTTGAAACTTTCCCATTCTCCATAGGTGAACTGTCACCCCCATTGCATCTGTTGTCTTTGTTGACACCTACTACTGTTAACACCAGTCTACTTTTTTCTTTTGTAATGCAAACATCTGATTCCTGTGTGCAGAGTCATCCATATCAAAGGAGCATTACTTCAAAGAGGAACTCAAAAGACACTGCCAGCCATGGGACTAGATGGAAAAAAAAAATCCAGGCTGCTTTTCCCATCCTCAACCCTTTTCCACCCCCAGCCTCTTTGTTTTGCAGATCCTTGTTGATTTAGATAACTGGTCTTTTGGCAGGGACTGTCTTTTCCTTTTTCCTTCCTTTGCTTCTCTTCCCATGCTTCAATTTCATTATTGCTTCTATGATCTGAATTAACCACTAAAGAATAAAATCTGCAACACACTCTCCCCCTAGCCCATGTTCAGTAAAAGCAATACTCTAGTCCTATGAGGTCCTCTTCTAATTCCTTGACCTAATTGTGACCTACTCTCAGAATCCTAAGGTTCGGATCAGTTGTAATATTGATGGGAAAAAAATTAATGTCAAGGAGGCAGTAATATATCTCAAATGACCTAGGCCCAAGATTTGTTTTCTTCACTCCTAGTAAAATATCACTGAAATGTTCCCACAGGGTTCCCCGCAAACATCTCTGAAGGTAACCTCTACTAAAAGAATAAAATAATACTTATGAGGTGCCTGAACCTATATGTGTATCTACAACTATTTTTCACCCTTAATTTTAAGTTTGTAGGCTGAAATTTACACAGAAATCTAACTTAGATAATGTTTGCATTAATTGTAGAAATGCTAGCTATGAGTGAGCTCTTTATTGCCTGGTCAATTTCTGGTCATTTCAAATATTTTTGTCAAATATCAGGCCCCTCTTTCATCAAATTTGTTATTGCTGCTAGGTGAGGTATGAGGGTCTTATAAGTGTATGGGAAAAAAAACTGTCTAAAACCTAAACTAGCCCAGAGTCATGAAGGACTTTTGGACAGAAGATCAGGTGAGAAGCTGGAAAAATCTTTATGTTGAATTTCAGCTTTTCTGACCAGCTTTTCTAAGTACCCGGTGAGGAGAAACTCCACTACTGGAGCAAAAGCTATGCTAAGAATATTAACAGAACCATCAACAGTTCCAAGCCTCCCCCCCCACAGCCACCCTAGCAACAGAGATAGGGTTAGGGGTAGTTTTGGAACAGTATCTGTAAACTAACTTGTCAGAACAAAGTGTTTCCCCATTCTGGGGAAGTGGCCATTATCTCTTTCAGAAATGTGGACTTTCTTACTTTAGGGCACATTTCCCCATTCTAGTGAAGTGATCCATAACTTTGCCAGAGACTTACTTTCTTGTTTAAGGTAGGAATATTTTATTTTGGTAATTCCTTGTAGCCTCATTCCTTCACCATGCTGAGGTTGCTCAGACTCTCTCTTGAGCACTAAAATCTCTCTTCCCTCATTTCTTAAACAAATTTATCTTAATTCACTATTTTTCTCCTCAAAAGCAAGATTCTTTGAAAACCTTAGTAGAATTTATGGTCAATTTTATATTCCCACAAGAAAAATTCCTTGCAGCAGCCTGAGATCCAAGGCACCCTGAGAAATCTAAATGTAGGTATAATTTCTCACCCTAGTTGGAACATGCGTGACTCAGGTGCAGTGAGACATACGTTCTGTACCATACAGGTGCTTCAAACAACTCCAATCAATCCTATATCTCCCAAACTCTTCCCCAGAGCGTAGAATGTGAAGAAAGGAATGCAATGGGCATTCTTTTCAATGCTGCCACATCTCTTCCACTTAACACAAGTCATATACAGGGTAATTATTGTCTATATAGTTGAAAGATATAAATAAGTTTACTGTTGAAATAAATAGGTCACTGTAAATTTGCAAGCTGTACTAGCTTTAGTTGGTGTTGGCATGGAAGAAATGCTAATAGAGATTGTGAAGCTGGATGTGAAAGGGACTCAATTTTGTCAACCTAAAGTTAAATGTTCATTTAAAGCTAACAAAGCAAACATGTTGCAAATTGGAATGAAGGGAAGTTATAGAATGAATGTTTAGATTTGAGGATGTGTAAGAAACTATATGATCAAATTGTATAGCTATTACTTTGTCTCTAGGTTAAAAATGAGCTAATGTTTTTCTATAGAGAATTCAATGGAAAGGAGCTTATGCCCTAAACTCATGCTATGGTGCTCTTATAAATTTGGACCTTTAGAAATGAAAGGAAACCAACCTTTTCCAAATGGAATTTAAAATTTATATGCATAATGATTCTTCTGTGTGTTCTGTAAACTTGAGAAACATTTGCTTTTTCTCTTTTCTTGGCACTTTTAGTACTTTGGGGTGGGGGTTCGGGCCACACCCATTTGATGCTCAGGGGTTATTCCTGTCTAAGTGCTCAGAAATCGTCCCTGGCTTGGGGGGACCATATGGGACGCCGGAGATTGAACTACAGTCCTTCCTTGGCTAGTGCTTGCAAGGCAGACACCTTACCTCTAGCGCCACCTCGCCGGCCCCACCTTTAGTACTTTTTATGCTTCATGGTATTATGTTGGTTTGCATAAACACAGGAAAAGAAGTTTTCCTCTCTGTAGTGGAGATTACTCCTTCTATGAACAGTTAGCTAGGAACCCACAGAGCCCTCTTCCAGGGAAACAGAGTTGAAAGGTGTTGAAGATAGATGACAGGAGCAGGTTCAGTAATAATTGATACAAGTACAGTTGCAAGTACTTTGCTAACCTCAGGGAGACCTAAGAGGCAGACTGGCTTAGGGAAATATAAAATTGTCTAGGGATGTCTAGATCTAGACTCACTGACCACCACAGCCTGGGCCCTGCTATCAGCATTGAGAATGAAGATCAGAGTCTGTTCCAACCCTCCTACAAGAACACTCCTACAGAGGATGAAAGGCCCAAGGCCAGCTCCAGATCATCATGCTGATCTGATCTTCTCATCTTTACATGGGCCAAACCTTGGCGGTAATCCTGACAAGACTGATAAAGTATTAATGCCTTTAATGATAAACCAATTCTTGACAAATCCCCCAAAATTCTCTGCAAATAGAGGTGATTTATCCAGTCTTGCCAGGTTTATGAAAAAGAACAAGCCAAGTTTATTCACCTATCTCCAAGGTGAACTTGGTGAGAAACACTATTTTTCTGAAGCTGACCGAATAAAATATAATCCAGTGGGTTTACCTTAGAGCCCAATCCTTTTTCACAATGCATATGAAAAAGTACTTACTTGTCATAATAGATTGTTCATGATGGAACTAAAATCTGTACATACTATTCCTAGTCTGACTAGAATAATGGAATACAGAACTTTACCAGGGAGATTTTAGGCTGAACAGAAGTAAATCGGAACCATGTTTGTTGTTTTATTGTTGTTGCTGTTGTTTTTCTTGACTCACACATGGCAGTGCTCAGGAGTTACTCCTGGCTCTATGCTCAGAAATCACTCCTGGCAGGCTCGGGTTACCATATGGGATGCCGGGATTCGAGCCACCATCCTTTTGCATGAAAGGCAAATACCCTATTTTCATTTTATCTCTCCAGCCCCAGAACCATGTTTTTATTTTATTTTATTTAAACACCTTGATTACATACATAATTGTGTTTGGGTTTCAGTCATGTAAAGAATACCACCCACCACCAGTGCAACATTCCCATCATCAATGTCCCAAATCTCCCTCCTCCCCACCCAACCCTCGCCTGTACTCTAGACAGGCTTTTTCATTTCCCTCATACATTCTCATTATTAGGACAGTTCAGAATGCAGCTATTTCTCTAACTAAACTCATCACTCTTTGTGGTGAGCTTCATGAGGTGAGCTATAACTTCCAGCTCTTTTCTCTTTTGTGTCTGAAAATTACTATTGCAAGAATGTCTTTCATTTTTCTTAAAACCCATAGATGAGTGAGACCATTCTGCATTTCTCTCTCTCTCTCTCTCTCTCTCTCTCTCTCTCTCTCTCTCTCTCTCTCTCTCTCTCTCTCGCTCTCACACTCTCTCTCTCCCTCTCTCTGGCTTATTTCACTCAGCATAATAGATTCCATGTACATCCATGTATAGGAAAATTTCATGACTTCATCTCTCCTGACAGCTGCATAATATTCCATTGTGTATATGTACCACAGTTTCTTTAGTCATTCATCTGTTGAAGGGTATCTTGACTGTTTCCAGAGTCTCATATAAGAAAAGTTGATGTTAGATTAAGTCATACATCTTATTTATAAACCCTGTTTGCTTTTGTAGTCTAGTCCCTGCCCACCTAGAGACCCTGAGGGAATTTTCCTAATCTCCTTCCTCTCAAGGGGCTGTACTAGACTCCATTTTGTTTTCCTAGGCTTAGGCTCCAAATGTGTAATGGCTTGGCTCTGGTGCACAGAACCAGCAAGATAAATGTGGTTCTTCAGGCTTCAAATATGCAAGTCAGGGGGTCAAGATAGCCCTGAAATAAGGAAATGAATGTATTTCCTTTTGATTTTTTGTTTGTTTATTTTGGAGGCCACACCCTATGGTGTTCAGAAATCAGCAATCACTTCTGTTGCTGCTCAAGGGCCCATTTGTGGTGCTGGGGATAGATCTGGTTAGAGGAATGTAAGCCAAGTGCCTTAATCTTTGTGCTATCTCTCTGACTTCTTACATTGAACTTTTATTGATAAAGTGGGACTCTAAGTTCTGAACATGGAGGGACACCATGTTATAAAGGGCCACATGCTGTAGAAGTCTTAGCTTATTTATCTCAAGCCTAAATTTCTATTAACACTGTCCCGAACTACCTGGCCATACTAGGTAGCCTATCTAGAAAGGACACCAGGAAGCAGTAGGAAGGTACCCTAGGCGACAGCCTATAGTCTTGAAGATTATCAGAAGCCAGAATCTTCTTAATTCTTCCCTATATAAACTGGCTTGTGACCTTAGCAGAGGTCACCCAGGGGGCAGCCCTTCTGGCTGGTGGAATAAAATCTTGCTTTGCTTTATTTCAATTGTGCTGTCTCATTGTTGGATTCCGGACCCTAACAGTAAAGTCAAATATATCTGCGTACTATTGTTGATAAAGCTGATCTTTAATATATCCATTCTATGATATGTAAATTTTATCAAAGTCTTTGTTTAAAGAAGGTATACACTAAGGGGGTGGAAAGAAAGAACAACCGTGATTTGTTTGTATGTTTGCTTTTTGTATTTGATTTTGTTTCAGGACCACACCATTTGCTTCACTCCTACTAGAGCTTCACTCCTGGCTCTCTGCTCAGGGTTCATCACTCTTGATTGGCTCCAAGGACGATATGAGGTGGTAGAGTTCAAACTCAGGTTAGCAGTATGCAAGGCAAATACCTAACCAACTGTACTATCTCTTTAGCTCAATTGTGGTTATTTTGAATTTTTCCCCTTTGACCTATTCTCTGATTTTCCAAGCCACTACTCTGTGTTCTCAGATGATTTCTCTATTGTTTATTTTCCCCAGGCTTCCCCTCAAAACTTCCTAGTAACATTTTAACTCTATTTTACATTCAGATAATAGCTTCTCTAGTTGTGCTTTCCCTCTGGTATTTACTTCCAGTTGTTAATCTGTGAATGCTTCACCATCCCTTTATAGTTCCCTCAAGCCTTGCCAGTATTTTTAAATCACTCAGATTATTTTTTAAAATAGGTGAGCGTTCTTCTCTTTTCTGCTTAGGTTACTAATACCATGAGTGATTCATTTCTACATGCGAAGGCAGTATTTGCAAAAAATATTTGAAGAAGAAGAAAATGATGAGTGAGATGTTGGGAAGATTACTTTGCTTGGTTTTGTTCTCTTTTTTATTTTATTTTTTATTTATTTTTTGCTGTGGTCAGGCCTTATTCCTGGTTTTGCATTCAGGGATCTTGGAGGTGTTGGGAGACCATCTCAGTTGTTAGAGGACATTTCCTGCTGTACTCTTTCAGGCCTCTTACTCTAGGCCGGGTGTTTAGGAGTAAATGCTAAGCACTTTAAGAAAATGCAGAAACATTTTTTTACCAGTAAAGTTGTCAAAACCAAGTTGTCATAGGCTTGGAAAACGTACGTGCCAGTGTCCTGCCCGGGTGGATGGGCCTTGAGCAGGGGCACCGTGAGGATTAAGAAAACAAGACAGGGGGCCGGGCGGTGGCGCTGGAGATAAGGTGCCTGCGCTAACCTAGGACGGACTGCGGTTCGATCCCCCGGTTCCCCATATGGTCCCCCGTGCCTGCCAGGAGCGACTTCTGAGCGAATAGCCAGGAGTAACCCCCGAGCGTCGCCAGGTGTGGCCCCCCCAAAAACAAAACAAAACAAAACAAAAACAAAAAAAAAACAAGACAGACATATAAAGGAAAGTATGAAGTCAGGGAGCTCCCAGCCTCATGGTCTGAGTGCTCTGATTGTGCTCCACTTAAGATATTTTTGTTCAGTGTCAACATGGGAGGTAGGGAAGAAAGAGTTAACAGAGAAAAAGATCCTATAGAGTGCTAACCAGGTTTAAGGGGGTCTTTACATCTCAAAAGGAGTGTGTGAAGGGAAGAGGAAACTAAGACAAAGTCTCTGTGAATTGTCTTCATTCAGGAGAGATGGCAGACAAAAGAGTGAATACAGGATCCTCATCAGCAAAGTGCTCTTTGCTGACACCTGCATTCAGGTAATTCAAATTAAGAGGTCTTAAAGCATCTCTTTCCATCACTCTCCCGGGTTTATCTGCTCTCTAGAGAAACTTATTTATATTTTGAATGTCTTCATGTATAACAGTACAGAAAGGATATGAGTTAGCTAAGATCACACAGGGATTGGGAGAAATCAGTAGATTTTATGCAAAATTTAAATGGTCAGGATTGTGCTGATTGCTGTGCTGTGAATAGACTGCAAGATCAGTACAGCAGAAACGCTTGTGGTCAATTTGGAGTTATTCAGGCTAGAGATGAGAGTGACTTGGATCATAGTGATAGCTATCAAGGTGTGAGGAGTGAATCTCAATATATATATATATATATATATATATATATATATATATATATATATATATATAAAATATATATTTAAAATAAAGTTAACAGCATTGTTTGAATAAAGAATTTGTAAGAAACTAGCTCTTCAAGCCTGTGTTTTTCCCTTGAACACTTATCTCGTTTGCTTTGCTATGTCTCTGTGACTTTTCTACACCTGAGAAACCTGTGCGCTCTCCTGAACATATAGTTCCCTTCCTCCCTTCCCACTCACATATTTCTAATTTTTGTTTGTTTGTTTGTTTGTTTGTTTTGGGATCACACCCAGCAGCACTCAGGGATTATTGCTGACTCTATGCTCAGACATTGAACTGGCAGGCTTGGGGACCATATTGGATAGTGGAATTCGAACCACAGTCCTGCATGCAAGGCAAATGTCCTACTGCTGTGCTATCTCTCTGGTCCCATTTCTAAATAAATTTTAATAAAAACTGTAAAAGCTCCACACACTATTACCCCACCTTCAGAAATGGGTCCAGAAGAGAAATAATCCAAACCAGGCACAGAGAAAAAAATCACACTTGGTAGGGAAGCTTTCTGATTCAAAGAGTGAGAGCAAGAGTCAGAGAGACAGAAACAGAGAGAGGGAGAGAGACAGACAGATAGAGAAACTAAGAGACAGAGAAAGCTGGCTGCAATAACTGCAGTTTTACTGAGTACAGAGACCATTTCATGGCAGGAGAGTATGGGCAGAAGGCCTAACCTGAACCAGTTCTGCTTAGGCAAGCTTGAGATATGTAAAACAAGATGATAAATAGAAAAATTTCTGTTTTGGGTAAAACCAAGTAGTAAATTGTGAACTAACAAAAAACAATCTTGTTTTACCAATCAAACAAAAAGACATTTGTAAGAGATAAGAATCAAGGGGCCCCAGAGATAGCATGGAGGTAAGGCGTTTGCCCTTCATGCAAAAGGTCATCGGTTCAAATCCCGGTGCCCCATATGGTCCCCCGTGCCTGCCAGGAGCAATTTCTGAGCATGGAGCCTGGAGTAACCCCTGAGCACTGCGGGGTGTGACCCAAAAACCAAA
>PVKC010007279.1:0-29746 GCA_004027635.1 Crocidura indochinensis
GGTGAAAGGAGACATTACATGGGGGTGTGGTGCTGGTTTCCTTGCTATAATTTCTATTCATATTTTACAAAGTGTCTCTTAATCCTATTCCTGCTAAGCTTGGATAGTGACAACTTTTTGCCAGTTTAATATGTTCTAAAAATATGCTTTATGTTGAAGATCCATCTCATGTTTATTGCAACTTAATTTCTTCTTTTGTGAAAATTTTGTAATTTTTTCATTCACAGTCAGTGCTTTTTTTATCTGCTTATTATAAAGGTGGTTCAGGTCATCCCACATCACAGACCACCTTTATTTTCTGCCCTGCCTCCCCATCCCTGTTTTGGGTGTTAGATATATAGTCATGATGAATATGTGTGTATGCATGTATGTGTGGGTTTTTATGATTTTCTTTTTGCTTTTAGGCCACACCCAGCAATACTAAAGGGTTATTTCTGGCTCATTGCTCAGAATTACCCCTGTTAGTATTCAGGGTACCATATGGGATGCTGGTATTCAAGGCAAGCACCGTTTTGGCTGTACTATCATTCTGGTCACCATATTTTATGATTTTCTAAGAAAACACTAAGGAATGTGATTGTTGAATTTCATGGTAAACATATAGGAAATTGCTAGTATTTTCATAATTATACTATGTTTTATTGCCTTTATATATCAACAGTATATGAGAAATGCAAATTCATGTACTTATTAGTATATGGCATTGTCATTATTTTAACTTTTAGCTAATATAGTTCATTTTCATTTGCATTTATATTTACATAATGAGTAATGATGTTAGGTACTTTTTCATGAGCTCACTTGCCATTCTTTTTTTTTTGGGGGGGGGCACACCCGTTTGATGCTCAGGGGTTACTCCTGGCTAAGCGCTCAGAAATTGCCCCTGGCTTGGGGGACCATATGGGACGCTGGGGGATCGAACCACGGTCCTTCCTTGGCTAGGGCTTGCAAGGCTGACACCTTACCTCTAGCGTCGCCTCTTTGGCCCCTCACTTGTCATTCTTAAAGCTCAGCTATTTAGTAAGGTGTTCTAATTTTTGTCTATTAAATGAATTGCTTTCTTACTGTTGAGTTTAGTAAGTTCATTACACAACTGGACACAAGTTCTTTATTGAATATGTGATTTGTTAGTATTTTTCTTTACCTTTTTTTTTTTTTTTTTGAGCTGTACCTAGCAGTGCTTAGGACTTATTCATGGCTCTACTCTCAGGGGTCATTCCTGGCAGACTTAAGGGACCATATAGGATGCCGGGCATCAATCTCAGGCCAAATGCAAGCCAGCACCCTATCCATTCATTATATTATTGTTTTTGTCCTTTATTATTTTCTTTTAATCTGTGCTTTATCTTTGGATTTTGTTGATGGGATCTTTCACAAAGTACACATTTAAATTTTTTTTTTGGATCTTGGGCTAGTCAAAATGATTAGTTAAGTTTTGGCTCTGCATCCAGTGGTCATTTCTGGATGTACTTAGGTGATAAAATGGGGTTGGCCACATGCCAAGCAAGCATCTATTTTTTTTTTAATTTTCACATTCACGCACTTTATTTTAAATCAACATAGGTATGTGGGGGTGGAATATGGCAACTTTCTGCTCTCTTGTGCTTGGCACATGGAAATTGAGGTACACAACCTCCTACCATACCCTAATCCCCTTCACACTTCATTCTCTCCCTACCCAGCTCACCATACTTCTGTTTCTGCCTTTCAGGCCTGTCACACAAGTGGGATCGTCGAGTTGTGTCACCTTTGGAGACCAGATTCCTCCACCCTGGTAACACCTGGGGATTTGCCCATAGACCTTATAGTCTGGCAGATCTCACCAACTGGTTTGCAAACTTCAAAAACCAGCATGAACACCAAGGAGAAAAGGCAGCAAGTCATGGTGCAGAGCCTTTTCCCTGGTACATCGCTGCAGTTGGTTTGCAAATTCTGGGTGGCCACTGCTTTGCCACCTGCTTTTTTCCATATATCTCTATGACTGGAACCCAGGGCTTTACTGTCCTTCTAAAATCAACCAGGAGGTATCCCTGCTCCTAATCCCAAGTGTTTTCTGTCTCAAAGTAGAGGTCACACATGATTGTCTCTGGGGGCTGGTGGCTTCATCTCTGCAAAGCGCTTGACTCCAACTTCCGTTTCTTTAATAATTATGCATGTTTGTTATTATCACATCTTTTTTTTGTTTGTTTTTTTGGGCCACACCCGGTGATGCTCAGGGGTTACTCCTGGCTATTCGCTCAGAAGGCGCTCCTGGCAGGCACGGGGGACCATATGGGGAACCGGGGGATTGAAACGCGGTCTGTCCTAGGTTAGCATAGGCACCTTATCTCCAGCGCCACCGCCCGGCCCCTGATTATCACCTCTTGATGGATTTCGGCAATTTTTTATTTTTTTTCAGGGACCATTTGTCCCATTTACAGAATTTTAGTACATTAGTCATTTCTAACATTCCATCTGACTTTTCATTTCTCCAGAGGCGATGGTGATTTTCTTCCTGGAGTCCCTGTTATTAATAATCTGTTTCTCTTTTTCTTGGTTGTTTTTTTATTTTTTCCTCATTAGTTCTGAGTTTCACTAATTATTTCAAAGAACCAACTTTAAGTTCCATGGATTCTTAATTTCTTGTTTTCAGTTCCATTGATTTTATTCCATATTATTTCCTGTCTTCTGTTTGTTTTTGATTTATTTGCTTCTTTATACTTTTGTTTTTTCTTGACCATATCCAGAAGTGCTCAGGGGTTATTCCTGGCTCTGAGCTCAGGAATTACTCCTGATGGTGTTCAGGGTACCATATATGATGCTGGGGATTGTGTATTCATAAGCCATATGCAAAGCAAATGCCCTACACGCTGGATTTATAAGGCAGAAAATCAGATTACCTATTTGAAAACTTCTCCCTTCACTCATAGGACTATTTTAGTGTTACCAATTTACCTTTGGGCACTACCTCCACAAATCTTGATAGACTCCATGTAAGGAAAAATTGGGAGTCATAGTCAGTGGTGCTAAGGTCTTATCACTCCTGGTGGGCTCGAGGGACCATACAGAATGGCTGGACTAAAGCTGAGTCACCTATTTGCAAGGTAAAAGTCATCCCCACTTCGCTGTTTTTCAGGCCCATCCAGTCTCTGTGGGACCTGCCCAGTTCTCTGCCCTTTTCTATTTCTCTAACTTCACACTTTGCACAACCATGTCCACTCTAAGGGCTGTGCAGGAGAACAGTGAAGAAGCAAAGGGAGCCATGCTTCTGGGAACCTTCTTGGCTCTAATCCCTTCCCTTTGGAGGTTTCCTAAGGCTCTTGAGAGATTGAGACAGAACAGTAGTCAAAATGCAGGTAGAAGGGCAGGATTGAGGTGCTGGACAGGTCCACACACCAGACCCAGACCTGATCCTCAGGCAGAACCAGCAGCTCCTACTGTGCCCATAGTCCCTGGAGACACACAGTGTTGGGTTCTGGAAGCTCCTGAATTCAGGGCCAGTAACAGACAAGGTCAGAAGGGCAAATACCAGAACCCTGAAAGATTTCCAAGCCCTAAAGTTTAAATTGTGATAAAGTCTAATAATGATTTTCTTTGCTTTTATGAGCTGTGTGTTCTGATGCGCTATCCAAAAATAGTTTTCTAGCCAGAGGTTCCAAAAGTGTTCACTATTTTCATCTAAAAGTTTTACAGTTCTTTTTTTCACACATGACTCCACAATCCATTTTGCTTGGGTTTTATATATAGCAAGAGTTTTAAGGTTTTTAATCTTCTTCCTTCCCTTTCCACCCCAGTCCAAAGTTGTTTCTGGAAAGTATGTTGAAAAGACCAGGCCCTCTCTATTGAACTGCTTTTGCATCTTTGTCAAAAGTCAGTCGATATATTTGCACGAATCAGTTCCTGATTCTCTGTTCTATTGATATGTTTTTATCTCCCTTTGGAGAGGATGACCTTCCAAGCAACCCTCAAGCAACCCTCAGAAGCCTTGAGGGTTATTCCCAGTGATACTTAGTCAGATAGTTCAATGTTTGGACCTGGTTATATGATATCCTCAGACACAGCAGTGTTACATGACCACCAGGGCTACACCCAGTAGTGCCCAGGGCCCCTGTGATGTGAAGATCATACACTCATATGACTTGGGTCTCTTTCATTCAGGGTTTGACCTCCATCATTTTAGCTATCTCCCTGACCCCTCTGTGTTCCTATTCTGCCAATACCATATTGCCTTCATTGTAATGGCTATATAATAAAAGTTAGCATTAAATACATCTACCCTTCTGCTTTATTCTTTCCTTTCAAATTATTTTTTAGAATAAGCTTCTCTGTATCTGTCATAGTTGTGATGGCAACACAACCTGGCATGTTCCCAGATACCTGCTGTGGGTGGCACCACCTGGCTGAAGCTAAGAGAGAATAACATACTGTTGGGCAAACTCCTCAATGTCTAAATGAGTACAGGATGCAGGTTTGTGGTTGTTGTTGTTGGTGGTGGTGGTAGGGGAGTTTTTTTTTCACAACTAGTAACTATTTCCTAATGTTAAGTAAAGACATAACATCATTAAAGTTATTTCTGTAGAATAATTTCCTTCAGTGATAGCAATGCAGAACTAGTAGACAGTTTTGTTTAAATGCCACTATTATTTCTGAAAGCAAAGGAGTAAATGGCAGAGCACTCTAGGACCCTTCTGTTGTTTGCTTTTTCTCCACTGTTGTCAGGGACTTTGATTTAGGTTTCTACAGCAACCATAGTCTGGACCAAATAATCCCAACACTCTGTGTGCATATAGTGTTAACTCCGATGCACCACATGTGGCAAAGTTACAGTTACCATGGAGATCAATCTTCGGACATACTTGGTTGATAATAGTATCTCTCATACATGGCTTTTCTTGTTGAAAGAATATGAGATTGTACTCTGAAATGACCCCAAAATGCTTATGATTTTCTGAGTAATTTCTTTGCAACTGAGAAACTAACATTCAAAAACTGTAAGTTACACATTTGTTCACAAATGCACTAACACATGTGACTGTTTTTTAGTAGTTGTGTATCAAATAGGCTCCAGAAACACTGTCAGGGGATGCGATAGATTCTTGGCTAATCAATACCATATTTATTTCATTATTTTTTTCAGTTTTGTGACACACTCTACAGTGCCCAGGGTCTATTCCTGATTCTGTGCGCAAGGACGACTCCTGGTGGAGTTTAAGAATCTTAGGGATGGGGTATATGGCTTGTTAGGAATCGAACTCAAGTGGACTGTATACAGGGCAGAAGCCCTACCCACTGCACTATTGCTCTAGCTAGTCCTTAAAGCTTCAAAAGCTTGAGGTTGAGGCAATAGCTCAGTGACCAAGGAGTACATACATACATTGTATGTAGAGGGAACCAGTTTTTTGCTCAGACACTGTTAGGTTTCCCGGTGAACCCAAGCACATCTGGTCCTCCCAATACCACTTTGCTGATTCCATGCAGAAAAGCCAGCATTGGCACTTTGAGCTGTGTCTGCCAGGGGTGACCCCAAGGTTCTCATTTATGGTCTGGGAAGTCCTGTTCCCATTTTCTCACTTTTTTTTTTTTTTAAGACTAAATAGTTTACAGAATTAACTGTCAGAGAAAAGTACAATTTTCAGTGACTTACTCTAATTTGGTTAGAGACTTTTGGGTAAATTGTTAATAAGAACTTTTTTTTGGAACAGTCTGAAGAATTCTTTTAACTCCACAGATGCTTAACACTGAAAAAGCAATGTAAATGACTTTATTTCTTCTTTTCCTTCGACAGTGTCAACTATCAGTCCTAAATTTAAACTATGTGTTTTATTTGCAGAATTCTTGAAAGAAATAACTTCGGTGATTGAAAGGCATTTCTGCTGTGGGTTAGAGAAACAGGAGTTTTGGGAGTTGATTTACTCCAGCAGTGCTTCTCAGCCCTGGCTGCACATAAGTATGCAGGGCATTTAAACATCATCAATTGAGGGACAGGAGAGATAGCAGAGCGGTAAGGTGTTGCCTTACATGTGGAAGGTCGGAAGGTCACTGGTTCGAATCCCGGCATTCCCTATGGTCGGTCCCCTGAGCCTGCCGGAGGCGATTTCTGAGCGTAGAGCCAGGAATAACCCCATGAGCATTGCTGGGTGTGACCCAAAAACCAAAAAATAAAATAAAATAAACATCACCAATTGAAGAGAAGGGGACACTGGTTGTAGGGCTGGAGTTGGAATATTGCATGTCTGAAATGACTGTGTTATGAGCAACTTTGTATATCATGGTATCTTAATAAAAATAACTTTCAAGAGAGAAAAATAATTAAAAAAATAAATCACCTGTGCTTGGGACTGGGGAGGTAGCTCAAATATGAAAGACATGAGACCTTGAGTTCAGTCCCTGGCATTACATAGCCGTGGGCATCTGTCTCCTTCCCCTGCTTGGCCCTAGCACTATATGGCCAAGCATAATTACTATCCTGATCTTGCTGAAGTGCTGGGTGTGGCTAAAGATTGAGTGTTACTGGGGGCCCCTCCTCTAAATATGACTGTTACTTGAGCATAAGAAATTAAATCAGAGTTTTGGAGAGTAAGGAGGAGGATACCAGTACTCTTTTTCAAGTTGAACAATAGCAGCAACTTGCTTTTTTATCTACATTACGCTTTATATTTGAGATAATTTGTTAATTTAGAATATATCAGTTTTGAGCCCTGAGGCAGGGAATTTGCCTTCCATGTGGCCAAGGGGGGGGGTGGGGAACAGACCCAGGTTTGAACCCACATGGTCCCCCAAGCCTGCCGGGAGCAATTTCTGAGCACAGAGTTAGAAGTAATCCCTGAGCACAGCTGGGTGTGGCCCAAAAACAAACAAAAACCCGAAACAAACAAAAAGAATATATCAGTTTTTACTGATAAATTTACTTTTTTAGGTAAATATCAAAGCATGTTTTAAAATGTTTTTAAAAAATGTCAGCAAGTTTTAAAATATAAGCATTTCTACTGTTGTCACACAGCTATAACAAATAACCACACATTTAAGGACTTCACTGGAGGTTAGAAGTCAAGTAAGTTTCAGGGATCTGAAAACAAGGTGTCTCTTAAGCAGGGTTTCTCCTAGAGACTCTGGGGAAAATTCTCTTCCTTTTCTTTTCCATGGCCAGTGGTTGCTTATCTCTCTTGACTTAAACAGCCTCACTCTGATCTCTGCTTCTGCCAGCACATTTTCTTATCTAATTTCCTCTTATAAGGACACCTTATACTTATTTTAGTAATCCAGATTAATTATATCTGTAAAGATTTCTTTGTAGAACTTAACATTCTAGGGATTAGAACTTGAGGAATTTGGGAGGCTATCTCTATATTCAGCCTATATTTTGGTACCACACTGGTGGTACTCGGAGCTAAGGGTCACTCTTGATGGCGTTCGGGGGACAATATACAATACAAGTATAATTATTATACAAGTGCAAGTACAATTATTATATAGTACAAGGGGATTAAACTGGGGTTGTTCACATGTAAGGCAAATGCCTTACCTTCCCCCACTCCAATTACCCACCTATACCATTTAATGTAATCTTGCCTACATAGTTTTCTCTCTTTCCTAGTTAGTCTTTCTCACTGTCATTTTAAATAGACATTATATTCCATTTATGATATACTTTATTTTGCAGTATCTTTATTCTGTTGTTTTTATGTTGTTTCAGATGCTTATTATTGGTAGATAATTTTTATATTTATAGCTATTTATAATTATGCATTTTAAATTTATATAGGTAGATTGCATGTGTAAAAATAGCTAAGCATAGACTTTTGTTTTTATTTTTGGGCTACACTTGGCAATACTTAACTGACTGTATGCTCAGAAATTATAACTCAGCGACTATGTCTAACCTAGATTGGCCACATGCAAGATGGGCACATTACCTGCTGTAGTATCTCTCCAGTCTGCATAAACTTTTTTTTTTTTTGGTTTTTGGACCACAATTGGTGATGCTCAGGGGTTACTCCTGGTTATACACTTAGAAATCACTCCTGGCTTGGGAGACCATATGGGACCCTGGGAGACTGAACCACAGTCCATCCTAGGTTAGTGCATGCAAGGCAGATGCTCTACCGCTTGTGCCATTGCTCTGGCCCCATGCATAGATATTTTTATAGTGTTTCATTTATACTATCAAATAGCATGTTTTTTAAAGATCTGGTCATTTTGCAGCATAATCTGAAATGTATGAGATTACTAATGTCACTGTTTCTTTACTTTTTTGATAATTGTTATTTAAAGAAAAGATATTAATTAGTTTGATGAAAATTGTGTTATTCTGATTTAAATTTAATTTGCTTAAAAAACTTTTATTAGTTTCTCCTTGTATTTTTGTTCATTTATTTCTCATGTTCTGGATTATTTCTTATATATCCCTTTGAGATGTTTATGTAGTAAAATGTTTGCTATTATGTACTTGTTTAAATCATAAATTCTACGTTTCATTTTTATCTTTTTTTCTTTTGTGACATTTTGTTTTCTCTGCACTTACAATTTACTAGCTAACAAAAGTTTGCAGTAAATACTCACTTCCACTTTCTTTTATGAGTTAATGTTTGGCAAATTGCTAGTAAAATAAGAAGTTTAGGGAATTAAGAATCCAGAGTTACTCAATGGCTTACAAATTAATTTGGTTCTCTTTCCATAATTTATCAAAATTGCAAACAATCTTTTTAAAGAACTGGAGAAGTCTAGCCATTTTTAGTGCCATCTTAAGATGTTTATTGCCTTCCTCTAGAAGGTTTATTCACTATGCTGTCGTGTTGTGTGTTCATGCAGATAATTGAGAATTATAGTAAGCTTTCTGGGTCCATGATAAACAGACAGAATGCACTTTAATTACATTCTAATTTATTATCTACTGAAAGTACCTTGCTAACAAATCAACCCGGATATGACTTATTGGATAGCCTTTGCACTTAGAGAAATAATCAGTCTGTAATCATAAACAACATGAACCGTTCATCTTTTAGATTGCTATCATATTTATTACTCACAAATGCCTGTGCCGGGTTGCTTTCCTGTTTGTTTCTCTCCATAGCTTGTGAGCCCCTATTCTACTTGCTTTAAGTTGGTGGAATATTGTGCTTACAATTTCTTTTTCCTTGAAATAAGTATGAGAAGCATGCTGAGGGGAACAGTTTTGTCATTTTACCTTAGGAATAAAATACAATATTTTACACTATAAATAGTGTAAATAGAATAAATAGAATAAACTGCCACCATAATTTATTTATATTGATTTATTCCCTGTTGCTCTGGTAAGACCTAGTTCAGTTGTAATTTTATAAAGAAATAAAAACATTGCCCTATAGAGTAGCCATAGTATTCTTTAATATTCTGTATTATTTTCCACTGACTCCAAAAGAGATGTGCAAATTATATTAAAGCAAATTAGGCTCCATTTCTTTCTTTTTTCCTTTTTGGTTTTGGGGCCACACCGGTGATGCTCAGGGGTTACTTCTGGCTATGTGCTCAGAAATCACTCCTGGCTTGGGGGACCATATGGAGTACTGGGGGATCGAACCTTGGTTTGTCCTAGGCTAGCATGGGCAAGGTAGACTCCTTACCCCTTGTGCCACCACATTGACCCCAGGCTCCACCTCTTTTGAGACAACCTATATGGAAAATTAATACCAAGAGTAGATTTTACCTGGTGACTGCAACTCTCTAATATGGCACTTTCTTAGAGTTCTACAACTTTATATTTGGGTGGAGGTTACAAAGTCTGGAGGATATGAGAATGCTCTAAATAAATTCATTATCTTAGAGTAACAATAAGAAATGGTTAAGCACCTTTCTAGTTCAGACATCCTTTTATCTTTAGCAGTCAAGTCAGATGATAATAATTTTGTTTTGGGGCCACACAGGAAGTATTCATGGGCTACTCCTGGCTGGAACCTTGGGGGACCATTGCCAGAGATTGAACCCATGTATTCTAGCTCTTTGAGCTATCTCCCTTGACTCTTAATTTTTTTTACTTTTTTATTTTTTATTTTTAGTCAAGTCTAGCAAAGTTTAGGCCTTATTTCTGGCTCAGTGCTCAGAGGGATCACTCCTGGCAGATTTGGTGGACCAAATGGGGTATGGGGATTGTACCTGGGTTGGTCCTGTGCAAGGCAAATGCCATACCTGCTTTACTATCCCTCTGCCCTCCCCACACCCCCATTTTATTTTAGCCTATGAAGTTCTCAGTTAATCCATTTCATTTGAATTCTTTTTTTTATTTCTTTTTCATTTTAGACCTCTGATTGACACTACTGTCTGACAGTGTTCAGGGGCCTATGTGTGTTCTGCCATTCATAAGGCCCAAGACCTTAGCATTGAACTACCAGCTGATTGGTGCTACTGCTCAGGCCTTGTGTTGGGAACCATGAGATCATACTGGCAGTTCACTGGGCCTCAGTGATGGCAAGGCCATATGATTCTGGAGACCGAATCAGGATGGACACATGGTAGGCTTGCATACTAACCACTACAATATTTACCCCATTTCCCCTTTATTTTTCCCTTCCCTCCTCCCTCTTCATTGTTTTTGTTGATGTTGTTGCAATGGAAGGAGGGGGTGTCTGGGTAGATTTGTGTACACTCCTGGTTGTAGTACTCGCAGCTGGTTTTAGCTGTGTTGTTTGCCAGGAGTTGTGTTGTCTGTATCTGCAGCTCTGTTTTGTTTATTTGTTTTTTATCTGCAGCTCTGCTTGCCAGACATTATACTTTATGTTATGGCCCTTGCACATTTTTTTAGTTTTTTTTTTTTTTTTAATATGGAACGCTTCACGAATTTGCATGTCATCCTTGCGCAGGGGCCATGCTAATCTTCTCTGTATCATTCCAATTTTAGTATATGTGCTGCCGAAGCGAGCACTATTTAGTTATTTTTTAGTTGTGTACTTTTATTTAGTCATCACACGTATCTGGCTTCAGAGTGGCCAGGAATTACTTGTACTGCAGATCACAAACAAAGCTGCCCATATTATGCTTAGTGCATGTGAGACACTAGGGATTTGAAAATATGACCATATTTTCTCTGAGCCCCTACACTATTCTTCTGGGCTGAGAATGGTATGTTCTGTAGAGTGGTGGCAAGTTGCATAAAGGGGTTAATGCTGAGCAGCCAAGGGCTGGTATTGTGCCTTCTACTGAGGCTGGTACTAGTTTTAGGTAATTATGGATGTGCCTGAGAAAGGGTGTCCATAACAAGGCCTAATGCCAAGCCAAATGCTTCTCAAAAGCTATTGTCTGATTATTTTGAAGAAAACTTAACACTTTTTTTTGCTATCCTCTTCATTCACCAGCTTCTGCTTCCTACTCTGGTTCTTGATATTTCTTCTCTTGGCAATAGTTTCTGGATGTGTGATCTTTGCATGAATTATTCAAGCACCATTCTGAAATTGTATATGAGCTCCATTTTAGAAAAATAACTATACAGTGATATTTTGAATTTAATGACTTTTTAATATTTGGGGAGAGCCTTTGCGAGTCAGAGTCAAGCAAAAATTATTTAGCCATATGGGAAAGTAAGTCCCATTATGGCTTTCCATCTTATTATTCTTCCCCAAGTAGTTCTTACTGAGATTACTAATAACTCTCAGATCATTAAATTTAATAAATTAGTTTTTTCTTTTGGGGCCACACCCTATGATGCTCAGGGGTTACTCCTGGTTATACGCTCAGAAATCGTTCCTGGCTCAGGGGACCACATGGGACTCTGGGAATTGAAGCATGGTCTGTCCTGGATCGGCTGCATGCAAGGCACACGCTCTACCACCGTGCTATCGCTCTGGCCCCTAGGGCTTTTTTTTTTTTTTTTTAATATATACTCATGATTATAGAAGTTTTCTTTAGGTTATTCACTTAAAAAAAAAGATGTTGTGTGTTTCTGAGTCATACTTCGTGGCACTCAGCAATTAGTCTTGGCAGGCTTGGGTGACCATATGGGATGTGGGGATGTGGGTTGGCCACATGCAAGGCAAATGCCCTTACTCATTGTGCTTTCATTTTGGTCCCTAAGGAATTAGTCTTAAATCTTGTCTTACTTGTGTTTTTTCACAGTTTTTTTTTTTTTTTGGGATAGTCTTAATGTTTTTTTTATACCTTTATTTAAACACTGTGGTTTACACATTTGGCCATAATACATTTGTTTCTGCCATTCCATGTTCCAACACCAATCCTGTCACCTGTGTAAAATTCTCTCCACCACTGTTCCTGGTTTCCTACCTAGCTAAATACAGCCCCTTTGGTAGTCACAAAATAAATTATTTTATTTTGTTTGGGCTGGAGCGATAGTGCAGCGGTAGGGCGTTTGCTTTTCACGCTGCCGATCCAGGACAGACCATGTTCTATTCCCCATCGTCCCTTATGGTCCCCTAAGCCAGGAGCAATTTCTGAGCACATAACCAGGAATAACCCGTGATGTCACCGGGGTGACCCCAAAACAAGACAAAACAAAACAAAAAGAGAAAGTGAATTTGAAAGCCACACACTGATGTTTTTGAAGTCTTAAAGACTTATGATATGTCTGAAAGTCCAAGATGAAGCACTTACTTAAAACATGTGGTCATAACAAATATGCTAATGAAACCTGGGGATTAAATCCTTTTTACTCACAGGAGGTTAAACTGTACAAAAATGATCCAGAAATTCTATGAGTGGTGAATTACTAAGTGTCTAACAGAAAAATGATGTCATTGCATTTTGAAAATGTTCTGGAAAAAATTATAGCAACATGTAATAGATGATCCTTTCATATAGGAATATGTTGAAGAGTTTTTGTGAAATTTCAAAACTAAAGGATTAAAAAAAAAGCAATGCACAAAAATACATTTTCTGGCAAGAATGATAGTACAGCAGGTACGACATTTGCCTTGTATCTGACTGACCCAGGTTTGATTCCTGGCACCCCAAATTGTCCTCTGAGTAACACCAGTGATCCATGAACACAGCACCAGGAGTAATTCCTGAACTTCTCTGGGTATGAATTTAAAATAAAAACAAACAAACAAGAATATGTACCCTTTTATTTATTTATTTATTTATTTATTTATTTATTTATTTATTTATTTTAATTTTTTGTTTTTTGGGTCATACCCTGCAGGACTCGGGGATTATTCCTGGCTCTCAGCTCCGAAATCGCTCCTGGCAGGCTCAGGGTACTATGGGCTGCCGGGATTTGAAACACCATCCTTCTGCATGTAAGGCAAATGCCCTGCCTCCATACTATCTCTCCGACTCGATACCCTTTTATTTCTATTAGTTAAATATTGATGTAGTTGTTGCGGAGAACTTGTTGGTACAGTGAATATTGAATAACATTTATTCATCAACTATCATTCAGCTGCTCAAGTCAACCAGCTCCTTGAATAGGATCATCAGAAGAGCAGTGCCCATATACTGTACTAGATAATGGACTATCAACAAAATTGTCTCAGCTAGTCTATGCACAGTAAACTGTTTTGATAGAGAGCAAACTTACACAGATATACTTAAGACAAAAGTACCTTAAAAAAAGAAGTAATCCTTAAAAGAACTGGGAATGGGGCCCAGTGATAGTGTAGTGAATAGGATAGTAGCTTTGTATGCGGCCAACTTGGTTTGATCCCTGATACTCCATATCGCTCCCAAAGTCCCATTAGAGATGATCCCTGAGCACAGACAGAGTAGTGGAGCCAGGAGTATATATGTCCTGAACACTATTGAGTATGATTCAAAACCAAAACCAAACACTATAAAACAGAAAACTTGGGAAAGGTAAAACTACTGTAGTTGATGCATCCTGAAAATTATTTAAGTTGTAGAATTGATTTTTTTAAATCAACTGGTTATGTTTTGCTGCTGCATTTATTCCATGAAAACCATCTTTGATCTCTTGAAGGAAAACCAAAATACCATGGGATTTATGCTACATTGACATCTTGCCTAAACATATAACATCATTGTAATTTGTCATGGAATAGCATGAACAGGAAGCAGGTTTTTGTCATGATTTTTAACACATTGACATGCTATTGTTAGTTAAAATTGCATGCTTTATTTTCAGGAATTATGTAACAAATAACAGATAAATGAAATGCATACTCTTTTGAAAACTTTCCTTTCTCACGAATTTAAATGTTTGCTGCATTTTGTAAAATGTCAATTTTCTTTTTTCTTTTTTTGGTTTTTTTTTGGGGGGAGGGGTTGGGGCACACCCGGCTGTGCTCAGAGGTTACTCCTGGCTGTCTGCTCAGAAATAGCTCCTGGCAGGCACGGGGGACCATATGGGACACCGGGATTCAAACCAACCACCTTTGGTCCTGGATCGGCTGCTTGCAAGGCAAACGCTGCTGTGCTATCTCTCTGAGCCCAAAATGTCAATTTTCTTAAGATGTGTTAATATATTTCTGTACCTGCAGTGTAGAAAAGGTTTAGTGAAACCCTATTATTAAAGTGGCAAACTGTCACTTAAACAGCAAAATAAACATTGCAGGTCAGAAACTAGTTTGGTTTTGATGTGTTTTATTATATTTTGGACTTTTTTTTTAGCCTTTTAAAAATATTTTTTATTTAAGTAACATGATCATAGTTGAGTTACAGTCACAAACAGAACACCCCCTTTACCAGTGTAACATTCCCCCGACCCACCTCCCATCCCCTGCCTGTATTCGAGACAGGCATTCTACTACAGTTATTTGTTTTTAAGTTCAGTAAATGGTTTTTTTTTTCCTTAAAGGATAAGAGTAAAAAAATATAGTAAAGGTGTGATAGTGGCAATTGCCGTTGTTTGCATAGGTCCAGAAAAATATGGGGAAAATGGAAAAAAAATCCTTGGCCTGATTACAAGAAGGCCTCACCCCAGAAATTTATTGGCATAAGACTAACTCTGGGTTCTAGGTATACCAATCTGTCCAACCCGAGTCATTCTCCGTGATCCCGGTGAAATTTTTTCAGACTTCAGCTATTGTTGGTATCTGGTTCTTATATTTAAAGATTCTGCATTCTATGCATTTCTTTCATCGATGTCAGGCTGATGTGGAGCATCCTCCAGTTTCAGCATACCATTAAATGAGGAGTGATCTGCCCTGCAAGCAGGCTGTTGCTGAGTCCTCTGGGTGTTGAGAGCACTATATTTTGGACTTTTATTACTTAGTACCTTAGATGATTCAAATTATTTTATCTTCGGTTCATGGCTTTATTTTATTTAATTTTTTTTTGTTTGTTTTTTGGGGCCACACCCAGTGATGCTCAGGGGTTATTCCTGGCTATGGGCTCAGAAGTCGCCCCTGGCTTGGGGGACCATATGTGAAACCGGGTGATTGAACTGCGGTCCGTCCTAGGCTAGTGCAGGCAAGGCACCTTACCTCCAGCGCCACTGCCCGGCCTGGTTCATGGCTTTTAAAAGCCTAGGAGTAAACAAATAAATTATTTACTTTCAAATCTTTAAAAATACTTTTTATTAAGTAAGGAAAACTAGTTTTTTTTAATAATTACTTTAAGTACTATGGTTACAAAACTGTTCATAATTGAATTTCTGTCATAAAATGTACACCACCCTTCACCAGTGCATTTTTCCCAAAACCAGTTTCCCCAGTTTCCCTCCCACTTAACACCACGCTACTATCTCTGGAGAAAGCATTTTACATTTTTTTCTCTCTTTCTTTCCTTTTAGACAATGAAGGGGTATCATGCATATCACTTTATCTCCTTTCATTATCCAGTTTTTATAGGAGAACTAGTTTTGACAAAACATTTGCCTTGACCTTGCTTTAAAGTAATATTTTTTTATTTTAAGAATTATTCCCTTTTAAATAAATTAAATTTTAATGTTCAGAATGTTTGCTTTAAACAGATATGCTAGAACAGAGCTAGCTAAATGAATGTTGTCCTGCATAGTGATCATGCTGGAAGATTATTTACTAATTATAACAATCTCCCATTGATCAAAATTCTTTTTTCTCTTCTTTTAAAATTGCATTTAGAGTTATTCTGAGTCACAAACACTAATAACTTTATAATTGATTACATATTGTTTTAAAAAATATTATTAATCTAGGGGCTGGAGAGATAGCAGAGCGGTAAGTCTTGCATGCAGAAGGACGGTGGTTCGAATCCCAGCATCCCATATGGTCCCCTGAGCCTGCTGGGTGTGATTTCTGAGCATAAAGCCAGGAGTAACCCCTGAGCACTGCCAGGTGTGACCCAAAACAAAACAAAAAAACAAACAAAAATATTACTGTTTGTTTTATGACTGTCATTATTTGTTGACAGATGTTTTTTGATGGTTTTACTCATATTAAATGCCTTTAAGATAATAGAAAATTTGCACCTGCGTTTAAAGGTCTTTTGAGCTGTAGGAGCATAGTTAGAATCAGCGTGACTTTCCAAGGTGACTGACTGCCTGAACTGAGACAAAGCTCTTTTGAATGTATTGAGTTTGGTCTGTTTCATTTAACAAAATGTTCATGTTATTTAGAGCATCAAAAAAATAAAAGTTAAGATTAAGATAAAAACTTCTTTTGTTACTTGTTATTATGTAAAAAGGGAGTAGCAAATCAGAAAGAAGGCTGTTGGAACTGCAGAATGACAACCAATACTTTTTGATTATTAATTTATATTTTATAAACAGTAAAAGAAGCATGCTTAGTTGGTTTTGTCAAATATTTGTAAAAATGTGCTATATATTTATACTAAAATGATACAATCCTAGCTTTAGGAGAGCAGTCAGTTAATGTCATTGGTGGATTAAAGCAGTATTAAAAATAGTTGGAAATTGTAAAAAAATAGAAAGAAAATAAAAGGCAATATAATTTCTCAGGTAGGAAATAAAAGTGTTTAAGATACTGTTAAAAAAAAACAAACCAAAAAAAAAAAAAAAACAACATTGGGGCCAGAGTGATAGCACTCCATTACATTTCTAAAGGTTCAATTCCTGGCATCCCATATGGTCCTCTGAGCACTGTCAGAAATGACCCTGATGTACAGAGTCAGGAGTAATCCCAGAGCACTGCTGGGTGTGGTCCCCAAACAAACATTAAAAAAAAAATAAATATATATATATATATATATATATAAATTTTTAGAAATAAAAATAAGTCCTAAACTTCATATAGAATCATAAATGATATCACATAGCCAAAACAATCTTGAGAAAAGATAAAGTGAGTATAGATATCACCCTTCCTGATTTTTAACTATGTTGTAAATGATACTAATAAAAAAGAAATATGTTATTTTTATATAGCAGGCACATAGATTTGTAAAACAGAATAGAGCACCAATAATAAAACCACATATATATGATCAAGTAAATGTTTTATAATTATTTGTTTATTTCTGTAGTTCTGAGTTCAAATTCAGATTTTATGCATGTAACATTTGTGCTTTTGCTGTTAAAGCACATACTCAGCCTCACAGTGATCAATTTATTTATAACAAGGGAGCCAAAAACTTAGATTGAAGAGATAATCTCTTCAATAATACGTTATAAAACTGAATTATTAATTTTACCAAATATAAACAGGTAACTCAAAATGGGTTAAGACTTTAATGCAAGACCTGAAACCTTAATTCCTAGAAGAAAATAGTTTCAGATTTTATGCATTTTTATGCATTTTTTTTTACTTATTTGTTTATTTATTATTTAGTTTTTGGGTCACATCCAGTGATGCTCAGGGTTTACTCCAGGTCCAGGCTATGCACTCAGAAATAACTCCTGGCAGGGTTTGGAAACTATATGGGGGTGTCAGGAATGAACCCAGGTCAGCCGTGTACTAGGCAAATGCTCTCTACCTGTTGTGCTATCACTCTGGCTCTGAAAATAGTTTTCTGATCCAGTTTGTTAATTTTTGGATCTTGCTTCAAAAGCTAGTCAACACAAGCAAAAATAATAAAGGCAGATAGATAGCACAAACCCTCCAGCATCTCTCACAGTTCCTTGAGTACCACCAGGAGTGATTCTTGGGTGTAGAGCCAGGAGTAACCCCTGAAGCACTGCCAGGAATTGACCCCCTTTTCCAACGAAAAGGGATCAATGAGTTCTGTTCTTTCTGTTCAGCAGAACAATGGTTTTTAACTTCTCTATGCCCCTGCAGGCTATATTAAACAATTACTTAGCCATAAGAAAGAAGAAATTGTCTTTTTTTTTTTTTTTTTTTTTGAGTCACACCCGGCAGTGCTCTGGGGCCACTCCTGGCTCCATGCTCAGAAATTGCTCCTGGCAGGCACCGGGGACCATATGGGGCACCAGGATCAAACCGATGACCTTTTGCATGAAAGGCAAACGCCTTACCTCCATGCTATCTCCCGGGCCCCAGATTATGCCATTTGTAATAGCACAGGCTGACCTTGACACAGCAAAGAAATGCCATATGATTTTACTTACATGTTGAATTAATAAACAGCTCAGGTATGAGAACAGCTTGGTGATTGCCTGATTGCCACTGTCCTAGGGTGTGTGTCTGAGCATTTTTGGGATTTGTTTTGATTGAGGGTCAGCAGTGGTGCTTAGAGCTTCCTGCGTTTAGGAATCGCTCCTGGCAGTTCTCAGGGGACCACATAAAGTGCTGGGTTCAAACTCAGGTTAGGGTGTTAAAAGCAAGCACCTTAACCCTTGAACTCTCTCTGGCTCTCTTTTGCATCTTTGAAAATTGTTAGGAGAGATCTTAAAAGTTCTCAGAAAAAAAATTGGTGTGTACAATGGCATTTCATGTTTTGGTGAACACCTTATAATAGATATAAACATTGGATCATTATGTTATGCACCAGAAATTAATATAATGCTCTATGTCATTTATACCTCAATAAAAAGAAAAGCACCTATCAGGATAGTGAGGGTTAAATGAGATGGCGCATGTTATGCATTTAAAGCAGCACCTAGCCTGTCAGCATATAATGCAAGTTTACACTAGCTGTATATTGTTTTGTATTTAATAGAGTGAATTGAGAGTTTGGATTGATAGAGTACTGACTAACTGTGAGTTTTAAGAAAAAAATACAGAATTTCTTAAACCAGAGAAAGGATTATTCTTGAGAGTATTGACTGGCCTTTTAGTAAAAAGAGAAAGGACATATAATTTTTATTTATCTACCATTCTTGGCTCCTTAATCTAAATCAAACTACAGCTTATTTGTGCCAACACATTTTTTCAGTTTCCTAGTTGAATTAATTATTCTTTTTAATTTTTTTAGAAGTCAAGTAACACTTAAAATGCACAATCAGATAGAATTTTAAATTGGAATCTGGGGGGCCATAACAGTAGCACAGCAGGTAGGGCATTTGCCTTGCAAGCAGCTGACCCAGGTTCAATCTTCGGCATCTCATATAGTCCGCATTCCTACCAAGAGTAATTTCTGAATGCAGAGCCGGAAGTAAACCTTGAGCACTACCCAGTGTGACCCCAAAACCAAAATAAAAAACAGGAAAATTGAATCTGGGATTTAATGCATACACTTGTAAGGGTTTATTTTATTTTATTTTTTTGGTCATATCACCCAAAGCTATAAAGTTCTGGTGGAATTCCTGATAGTGGTATAGCAGTTAGGGGTCTTGCCTTGCACATGGACAGCCTATATTCAATCCCCAACACCTCATATGGTCCCCTAATCCTCTCTAGGGGATTGCAAAGCCAAAAGCCCTGAGCACTGCCAAATGTGCCCTCCCCGCCCAAAAAAAAGGTAAATTGGAGATGTGAAAAATTGTGGGTTTTCTATGAATCACACACCAACGTTCAGTTCTGAACTTATTTTTCCTTTAAAAACAAATGGTAAATTTAAAACCCTTCATTAGTAGATAAAATATTTAGCCCAACCAATTCTGACTGCATAGTACTGGAGTTCTCATTAAATGGTCATTTGCCTGTCTTATACACATTTCTACAAGACATTTATTGCCGTTTTTAAAATATCATTTACTAGGAGAGAGACCAAGAAGTTCCTGAACCTTCTCATGGTTTTGTTATTTTGGTTTTTTGTTTATTTGTTTGTTTTGGTTTGATTTTGGTTTGGTTTTTGTGGGGAAGTCTATGTAACTCAGTCCAGTGGGACATTGATGTTAGTGGCCTGCACAGTGATGTTAGACTTGTCAGGGTCACCATCTCAAATCTCTAAAGAATCTTACATTATTAAAATTAGTAATCTAAGGTACTGAAGCAAGGAGAACATATCTTGGAGGTTTGGGTATGGGGAAAAGGGGCCTGTGGCCTAGAAACTCCTACTGCAATCTGTGCTGCCAACTACTGCCAGACAGTGAGGCTAGCCAACTGCTGTCATTCCTGAATGTTCAAACAAGGCTGGCAATTCAGACCTCTGAACTTACTCTACAAAACTTAGCAGAATAGTATAAGAAGCCCCAAGTAACTACCAGGTCCCAGTTTGTGCTTACTGCCCACTAAGTGCTTATCTTTCAAACTTTGAAGATGGGAAAATTAATTTCTTACCATGCATGTGTGTCTCAGTTTGGTGCTAAGGACCTCAGTTCCCTGACAGCTGGGCAGCAGAAGACATGTTAAGAAGAAAAGCATGTTAAAAGAAAAGAAAGAAGGAAAAATAAATCAGAGGAGTAAATTGAAAAGGCAATTTCCTTTATTCTAATCTAACGTACCGAAAAGGAAAAAACTTGGGTAAAGTATACATTAAAATAATCTCCAATTTTCAAATTTGCCAGGAACTGACAAATACCACTAATTTTTTTCACTGTGGAAAAAATATATAAAATTCACCATACTAACCGTTTTTATGTGTATAATTCATTTGTCACTGTTGCAATTCATTTCCAGAACCTTTCTAGCATCAGAGCAGAAATTGTACTGTCTTCCTCTGGTAGTCTCTGTTTCTTTCTTTATGGTTTTGTCTGTTCCGGGTCCCTGAGTTTGGAATTCAGAGGAAATTGCATAGTGTTTGTCTCTGTATTTGCTGTTGGCCACATAGCACAATGCTTCCAGCATCATTTTAAATATAATGATTTCAAGGTTCATCCAGGTTACAGCATATATCAGAATTCTGTGTTTGTTTATTTATTATTTTTATGGCTGAATATATTCTTGGTAGAATGTCATCTAAAAATAACAGGAAGAGCTGAATAGAAAATAAAGGCATTATTGATCAGAAAATTAATTACAAATTGAGAAGCTAGTTTGGCCAGCACAGACTTTTGAAAGGAAAATTGGGGATCTAATTTGTGCCAACTCTAATTAGGATGATATAGCAATCCATGTATATTTAGGAAATATCCAGGAAAAATTATGCATATTAATGAGGGGGACACAGTAAACACACATTTGTGTATCACATGTATGGAAGGTGATGGAAAAGCATTGTTTAGGGTATGGTTTTCTGTATTGTACTACAGAGTGGTGATGACTGTAGTTCTAGGAGCACTCACTAGTCATGTCTAGGCTATATCTGGGGATTTTTTTCAGGACAAATTTGAAAAAGTTTTGACTTCCTTTTAATACTAAAAGATTGTCTCTGCAAGAGGGTGCTGTCACATTCAAACTATTAGCTTGGGCTAGCATGATTTTTATTTCCTTAGCCATAGAGTAAGGTGAGCTAAAGTTCACAAAACCATGATCATTTGATTCTAGAATATTCTATACTGTATTCATTATCTGTTGATACATCTAAACTCTACTCTCTCAATTACACTGTACCCTTCCAGGAGAGATGGAATTGAAGAGTTGATTGTTTTTGGCTCCTCTCTTCACTTTTTGATGTCTCCTTTTTCCTCTCCCTGAGAGCCTTACACCAAGTATGACTTTTGGTCACTGTGAATCAAAAGCAATTCAGTGAGGTTATGTATGTGTTCCTGTCTCGTTCTGTCTCACTTTCCTGCCTCACTCCAGAAACACAGTCATTTTCATCTTTGGTTCTGTCAACTTTGGGTTCCGCTCTGTTAGCTCTGGTTCCACTCTATGTTAGCTCTTTTTTCATACCTTTTCCTACTTACTTGAAAGACTTAGCTTTCTGGTCTGTGTTATTCACTGTGTTATTTTATATTTTAAGCAATTCTTAATTAGGATATAAAGACAGTAGATAGTTCAGGAATACATTTTTATTTCACATTATATTATTCAGAACACACTACTTGCTATCAAATGTGGTAGTAAAAGTAAAAACTGATGGAAATTCATTGAAGGTTCTTGTGAATCAAGTAAGAAAGTATACCTTAAGGCTTACTCTTAAGACCTGTGTTCTTCCATGAACATGTATCTGCCTTGCTTGTCTCTGTTTCTTTGCTTGCTTTTTTCTACTCTGGAGAAGCCTGTTTTCTCCCTTGAACTCATATTCCTCTCTTTCACTCTTCTCATGTCTTTCTAAATAAGTTCCAATCAATATAACTACCTTGTTTCACAAAAAACAAAACAATACAAACAAACAAAGATTGTATTGCTTGGTAAAAGTGATTTTACTGTAGATAAGACTTAAAAATTTCTGTACAAGGTATTGAGAACTAAGTATCTTGTTCCATACTGCCTAGATTTGTAGTACTTAAAGGGGATAACGTTACTTGGTTCGAAATTACTTACATCCCATATGGTCCCCTGAACACTGCCAGAAATGGCCCCCCAAAAACCAAACAACAACAACTAAAAGAATTGCAGACTTATTTCATGGATTCCCCCTGGAGTTCTACAGACTGTACATGGAAAACTGCTATTCTAGACAAAGGGCCCTGCTCTACACCCCAACAAGTTCACCCAGTGACATTGAATGTAAGGATGCTTGGGAGACTAAAGCTAACCATTCGTAACCTAGCCATGTCCTTACTGCCTAATAGAGGAAAGTCTAAATTTAAAAAATATTTTAATGTTTTTTAAAAATAGATACACATGCTTATCTGAGGTACCATGATTTAAAGAGTTATTCATAATAGAGTTTCAGGCATACAGTGTCCCACCACCAATGCCACCCCCAGAGTGACCTTTCACACACAGTGTTCCCAGGATCCCTCCCTGTTGGATTACTGGGTGCCATCTTACTCAGTATTTGTTCTCAGTCCTATGGTGTGGTCTGATTCTTGCTAATAGAAAATCGGGCTCTCGGGAAGACATTGCATTCTTTCCTGTGTTCCTTCATTAGCTATCTGCTTCTTAGGAGCGGAAGGCTTGGAATTCCTGAACCCATTTTTATCTCCTTTCATTATGTGAATTATTTCTTGCATTAGCATTTGCTTCCAGACCTGTGTCTCTCCAGGTCTTGGTTTTGGAGCTGAGACTTCTTTCTCACCTCCCACTCACTGCAGAAAATAGTGTGATCTGTAATCTCTGCAGTTGTTTTATCTGAAGGATTTGACATATAAGCAAATATTGTGAGAAGAAAAATAACAGGACCTATAAGTGCCTTTTCTGTATAAACATTAGAGAGCTACACAAGATATTTGAAACAGCTTTCTTCATATAGTAGATATCAGACAGCACTGTGATTTCTTTAATTTATTATTGTTTTTTTGAGTGTAGCCCAGACCTATCTGTGTTTAGGTTCATGTTCTAATGGGTAATTCCCATCAGAGTGCAGGGGTTTATGCTGTGCTAGGGATTAAATCCAGGCCTCCTGCATGTAAAATATGTGCTTGGTCAATTGAGTTCTCTCTCCTTTTTAGTCTGGTCTTTGGAAGCACTGTAATTAGAAAAGAAGAGGAATAAAAGAGATGAGTTCTATGATTGCTTTGACTCTGCATAGATAGTTTTCAGATCTTGAGAGTTAGTGAGAATGCCCAAATAGATTTCTATGGTATTGCTGAAATTTTTAAAAATGATAAAGTGGTCAAAAATATATATATATTTGTATAATGGCAGAACTTTAGAATGCATAGAACAAAAACTGATAAAGGAACAGCTGTATAAATAGTTGGAAATTTCAGTGCTCCTCTTTCTATTATTGTTAAATAAATGTACATAAAATTCATATAGAAGACTTAAACAACATTAAAACAATACTAAAAGTGGGCCTAGTTCAAGTGTAGTAAAATGCCTCGCCATAGTGCAAGTGCATCTGAAATGTTTATCTTATTAACATTAACATAAGCTGGGTGATTTGAAAAATAAAATTACAACAGGTCTGGAGAGGTTGTACCAGTAGGCAAGGCTCTTGCCTTTTATCCAGTTGACCTAGGTTTGATCCCAGGTATCCCATATGGTCCCTTGAGCCCTGCCAGGAGCGATCCCTGAGTAGAGAGCCAGGAATAAGCTAGTGTGACACAAAACAAAATGAAAAAAGAAAAAGAAAATAACATATTTAAAAGTTTTAAAAGTTGGGCCCGGAGAGATAGCACAGTGGTGTTTGTCTTGGAAGCAGCCGATCCAGAACCTAAGGTGGTTGGTTCGAATCCTGGTGTCCCATATCGTCCCCCGTGCCTGCCAGGCACAATTTCTGAGCAGATAGCCAGGAGTAACCCCTGAGCATTGCTGGAAGTGTTCCAAAACCAAAAAAAAAAAAAAGTTTTAAAAGTCACACAATGTCCTCTGCCCAAAATCAAAATAGAATTCTTTAATAGGGACTAAGTACAGCAGATAAGGCACTTATCTTGCACACAGTCAACCTTGGTTTGATCCCTAGTACCACATATGGTCCCCTGAACACTACCATAAATGACCCATAGGCACAAAGCCAGGGATAAGCCCTAAGCACAGCCAGATTTGGCCTCAAAACATAATAAATTCTGTAATAGAAGTTATAATAATTTCATAGAAAACTGAAACTTCTCAAATACTTAGAAATTGAACAACAGACTTCCTAAAACTCATGGACAAAATAAGAAGTAATATACAAAATTTAAAAATGTTTTGAGTGAGGCTGAAGAGATAACACAGCGGTAGGGCATTTGCCTTGCGTTCAGCTGATTCAGACAGATGATGGTTCGAATCTCGGTATCCCATATGGTCCCCAGGAGCAACTTCTGAGTGCAGAGCCAGGAGTAACCCCTGAGCGCCGCTGGGTGTGACCCAAAAACCAAAAAAAAAAAAAAAAAGTTTCAAATGAAAACGAGAAATCAACATACTAGTTTGTGGGGTGTAGGTAACACTGAGATAAGAGAACAATATATCACTTTAAAGCAACAGTTTAATGAGCTAGAACTGATGAGTGAAATGCCCCCCCCCCCATAGAGTAGAAGGAATAAATAATAGAACAGAAACGAATGAAATAGGAAATG
This sequence comes from Crocidura indochinensis, assembly GCA_004027635.1. Classification (NCBI taxonomy): domain Eukaryota; kingdom Metazoa; phylum Chordata; class Mammalia; order Eulipotyphla; family Soricidae; genus Crocidura; species Crocidura indochinensis. Next base: position 25,130 of record PVKC010007279.1, read on the forward strand.
AATAAAGAGTAGACAAAATTTAAGAAAGCCAGGTGCTAAGTTTTGAAAAGTTCAATTGTCTAACCAGTGTTAGTAGGGAAACCAGGGCAATTTTTAGTTGGAAAGTGTGTTGGACATGGCACTGTAGAGAGGAGCCCATCAGAGAATAAGCTTTCAGAAAGAGAAGGCCATGCTGGAGGCCCTGAAAGATTGTTGTGGAGTCCATCCAGAGTGAGCTTGTACTTCTGACACTGAGATAGAGAGAATGAAGGAAGCCAGGATTGGAATCAGGGAAGCTGAATCTTCTGATGTTAATGTAGTTAAGAATGAAAGGAAGCTGGGAAATAATCGGCCACCAAGGAAAGAGTAGTGCTTACATTTCCCTTGAGGAAAAATTCTTTGACTATTTCTGCATTAAAAATTCAAATGCTATAAAAGCCTTAGAGGAGGTCATTTTTTACTCTCAATTAGCTAATGAATTAATCATGCTTAAGTTTAAATTGTAGTTGGTAAGGAAATGTCTGAAAACAATTTTTCTTGAGTACTTTCAAAATGAACACAAAAACGACAAATATGTATACCCCACACCTACCCCAGTAATTCCCAGTAATAAGAATTTTTTGTTGTTGTTGTTGTTATTGGGTCACACCCGGCAACACTCAGGGGTTACTTCTGGCTCCATGCTCAGAAATCACTCCTGGCAGGCTCGGGAGATCATATGGGATGCCGGGATTCGAACCAATGACCTTCTGCATGAAAGGCAAACATCTTACCTCCATGCTATCTCTCTGACCCCAAGTATTCTTTTCTTTAAATATAGTTTCTTACTTTTTTTAGCTGTTACCTTCTACTCACTTTTTTATTTTACTACAGGCCAAGTGGAAGCAAAGATTATTAGATATGTCTCAGTTGAAAGGAAAGTCTTGAGCTGGATTCTTGATTTCCTTTCTTTTCTTTTTTTTGGGGGGGCGGGGGTTTGGGTCACACCCAGAACCCAGGGGTTACTCCTGGCTCTGTGCTCAGAAATTGCTTCAAGCAGGCACAGGGGACTTTACGGGAATACTTGGATTCTAGCCACCTGGATTGGCTGCATGCAAGACAAACGCCCTACTGCTATGTTAACATTCTGGCCCTCTCAGTTTATTTTCTTTTTCTTTTCTTTTTTTTTTTTGTTTTTTGTTTTTTTGTTTTTTTGTTTTTTGGGCCACACCCAGTGATGCTCAGGGGTTACTCCTGGCTATGCGCTCAGAAGTCACTCCTGGCTTGGGGGACCATATGGGAAACCACGGTCCGTCCTGGGCTAGCGCAGGCAAGGCAGGCACCTTACCTCCAGTACCACCGCCTGGCCCCTCAGTTTATTTTCAATAAGTGAGTAGTCTAATAATTCATGCTTTAGGTCTAGGGCTTTTGTATTTGTACGCTTATTTATTTAATTAGTTATTTTTATTGTTGCTGGAGATTGAACCCTAGGCTTCACACATGCAAATGCTTCATTTCTATAGGCTTTTTCACCTATAACCATAACACTTAGGTTTTATTAATAAAACACTTATGTCCTAAATATAAAATTAACAACAAAAATTTCTGTGTTTGAAAGTCTTTTTATCACAAAATTTGGGAGACTGGAGTACTTGAATAGCAAGTTAAGATGCTTGCCTTGCACACTGCCAATCCAGGTTCAATCCCAGCTCTACATACTTGAATGATCCCTGAGTATAGAAGCAGGAATAAGTACTGAGCACTCGATAGTGTGGCCCCAAACCAAACCAAAATAAGTCTTCAGCACTTCCTCCACCTCTATCAATTTATTTAAAGTTGTGGCTTGTATTTTGTTCAGTGGGAATTACAAAACAAAATAAAAAAATTAGTTGTGAGGAATTAGATTAGATTTTCTATTGATTACTGAGGAGCTTTTATTCAATTGTTATTCTATAGATTTTCAGTAGAGTGAAGTGACGTGTCTTGGTTCCTACATCAGCTTAATGTCTGGTTTGCTTCTATTTCCCTGCCTACTTAAAAATATTTACCTTTTATTATGGAATAATTGTTTGTGTTCTGAAAATCAAAGATATGGAGTTCCTATGTACTTTTTTTTTTTTTTTTTGGTTTTTGGACCACACCCGGTGACGCTCAGGGGTTACTCCTGGCTATGCGCTCAGAAGTCGCTCCTGGTTTGGGGGATCATATGGGACACCGGGGGATCGAACCGTGGTCTGTCCTAGGCTAGCACAGGCAAAGCAGGCACCTTACCTCTAGCGCCACCGCCCGGGCCCGTTCCTATGTACTTTTAATGCAACTTACCCTGTTATTTTTCTTTTCTATAGCCAGTAAACATTTATGAAAACTAAGACATCGAGGCCAGAGAGATAGCATGGAGGTAGGGTGTTTGCCTTGCATGTAGAAAGATGGTGGTTCAAATCCTGGCATCCCATATGGTCCCCTTCGCCTGCCAGGAGTGATTTCTGAGCATAGAGCCAGGAGTAAACCCTGAGCGCTGCTAGGTGTGACCCAAAAATAAACAAAAAAAATCCAAAGAAGGGGCCCAGGAGATAGCATGGAGGTAAGGTGTGTTTGCCTTGCATGCAAAAAGGTCATCGGTTCGAATCCCGGTGCCCCATATGGTCCCCCGCGCCTGCCAGGAGCAATTTCTGAGCATGGAGCCAGGAGTAACCCCTGAGCACTGCCGGGTGTGACCCACCCAAAAAAATCCAAACAAAAAAACAAACAAACAAACAAAAACTCAACTAAGACATAAACAGTAATACATTTCTGTGATGCAAACTCTAGACTTTATTTAGATTTGACTAGCTTTTCCTCTTATGTCTCCTTTCTGTGCTAATATTGAGTCCAGAATATTATACTACATATAGGCATCTTGTCTCCGTAGTTTCTGTTCTGTGAAAATTGTACAGTCTTATTATTATGGTTTTAACATTTTTTTTTTTTTTTTTTGGTTTTTGGGTCACACCCGGCAGTGCTCAGGGGTTACTCCTGGCTCCATGCTCAGAAATTGCTCCTGGCAGGCACGGGGGCACCGGGATTCGAACTGATGACCTTTTGCATGAAAGGCAAACACCTTACCTCCATGCTATCTCCCGGGCCCCATGGTTTTAACATTTTAAGGGAGTATTGACCAGTATTTCTGTGGCTTATATCTCAGTTTGGTTTTGCTTGATGTTTGTCTCATATGGATCGAGCTTATGATTCCGTGGGATAATGTCAGATATGAGTCAGCCTTCTCCCATAGTATCAAGGGCACATTCTGCCAAAGTGCTTACCATTGTTGATGTTAACCTTCACCTCCCTCACTCTAAAGGAGTAGAGTAGTATATAACTCTTTAATGAGTATGTACCTAAATTATTTGAATTCTTCTGTTAAGAAGAATTTTCTTCCCCACTTCTATTATTTTAGTTCTTTAATCATTTATTATTATGAGTGTGAACTCATATATTTTTGTTTTATACCTTGAGTTATAATCTACTATTATATAGTGCTATTTGTTTATTTTTGCTTCCACTTGCTTGCCAATGACATTGCATCACTAAAAGTGCCTCTTGGCTTCAATATTAATGAAGAGTTGTAGATGTAAAGCAATTTTTTAAATATTCCTGTAAAAAGGGGCCCGGAGAGATAGCACAGTGGCGTTTGCCTTGCAAGCAGCCGATCCAGGACCAAAGGTGGTTGGTTCGAATCCCGGTGTCCCATATGGTCCCCTGTGCGTGCCGGGAGCTATTTCTGAGCAGACAGCCAGGAGTAACCCCTGAGCACCGCCGGGTGTGGCCCAAAAACAAAAACAAAACAAACAAACAAATATTCCTGTAAAAAGAACTTTAACAACTAGATAGCAATATTTATGTCAATTTATTTGGCCTCTATACATACAATTCTTTTTTTTTAGATATACAATCCTAATCAGAACATGATTTTCCAAAGTTACTAGTATTTGCTCCCTGACCCTATCTGCCATGCTGCCTTCACTGGGATATGCTGTACTGTTTATTTTTGTTTGTTTGTTTTGTTTTTTGTTTTTCTGGGGGGTACAGTTTTTTTTTTTAATGTAGTCAGAGTCTCTCATCACTGCTGCATTCCGTCCTCGGATTCTTAATCAATCTCTTGTTTATCTTTATTTTATTTTATTTTATTTTACTTTATTTTATTTTATTTTATTTTATTTCATTTCTTCTTCTTCTTCCTCTTCCTCTTCTTCTTTTCCTTCTTCCTTCATTTTATTTTTATTTCTTCTTATTCTTCTTATTAGTTTTGGATTGTTATTATTATTATTATTATTAATTTTGGGGCCACACCTGGCGGAGCTCGAGATTACTCCTGGCTCTGCACTCAGGAATCGCTCCTGGCAGGCTTGGGGGATACCAGGAATACTTGGGATCAAACCTGGGTCAGCTGCATGCAAAGCAAACACCCTACCTGTTGTGCTATCGCTCCAGCCCCATGCTTATTTTTTTTAATGTGAATACTTCTTTTTAATGTGCATACATTAAAGCTTACATTTTGAGTAGCTATTTGGTAGACACTTCACTGTGTTCTATGCCTCTTAGTTTTGCTTTTACCAGAATGGGATGTAAAGGAGTTCATTCTAATATATAACCTTCCACTTAGTATAATGCTTTTAAGATTCA
>PVKC010007280.1:0-29902 GCA_004027635.1 Crocidura indochinensis
ACTCACTACCATTGTTCAGATAATTGTCAGTGTAGTTATTTCTTTAACTGAACTTACCACTATGTGCTAAACTTCATACTGTGGGCTGGTCTTTCCAGCCCTCATCTCTATTGTCTCTGGGTATTATTTCAATATCTTTTATTTTTCTTAAAACCCATAGACAAGTGAGACTATTTTGTATTTATCTCTCTCCCTCTGACATATTTCACTCTGCACAATAGTTTCCATATCCACCCATGTGTAGGAAAATTTCATGACTTCATCTCTCCTGATGACTGTGTAATATTCCATTTTGTAGATGTACCACAATTTCTTTCATCTGTTGAAGGGCATCTTGGTTGTTTCCAGATTTTGGCTATTGTAAATAGGTGCGAGGAAGGCATTTTTGTATTGTGTTTTTGTGTTCGTAGGGTATATTCCTAGGAGTCGTATACCTTGATTATATGAATTATATGGGACCTCAATTTTCAGTTTTTTTGAGGAATACCCATATCATTTTCTATAAAGGCTGGAATAGATGGCATTCCCACCAGCAGTGGATAAGAGTTCCTATCCCCCACATCCCTGTCAGCACTGATTTTTCTTTGTGATGTGTGCCAGTCTCTGTGGTGTGAGATAGCACCTCATTATTGTTTTGATTTGCATTTCCCTGATGATTAGTGATGTGGAACATTTTTTCATGTGTCTTTTGGCCATTTGTAGTTCTTCTTTGAGAAAGTGTCTGTTCATTTCTTCTCCATTTTTTTTGATGGGGTTAGATGTTTTCTTCTTGTTATGTCAGTGCCTTGTATAACTTAGACATTAGTCCCTTATCTGATAGGTATTGGGTGAATAGTTTCTCCCATTCTGTGGGTGGCCTTTGTATCTTCGTCACTATTTTCTTTGAGATAAAGAAGCTTCTCAGCTTAATATAGTCCCATTTGTTTATCTTGCTTCTATTCATTTGGACAGTGCTGTTTCCTCCTTGAAGATGCCTTTAGTCTCAATGTCATGGAGTGTTTTAACTACATGTTCTTCGATATACCTTGTGGTTCTAGGTATAATATAGCAAGGTCTTTAATTCATTTGGAGTTGACCTTTGTGAATGGAAACTGACGAACCAGAAACAGTCCCAAATAGTTTTATGAAGGCTAACATCACACACACAACATCAGACAGAGTTACTTCAAAAAAAAAAAAAAGAAAAAGAAAAAGAAAAAGAAAACTACAGACCAATATCCCTGATAAACACAGATGCAAATATCCTCAACAAAATCCTGGCAAAGAGGACCCAACACTTCATCTAGAAGGTCATATACCATGACCAAGTAGATTTCATTACAGGAATACAAGGATGGTTAAACATATATAAATCAATCAACATAAGACACTATATCAACAAAAGGAAAAATAAAAACCATATGATCATATCAATAGATGCAGAGAAAGCATTTGATAAGGTCCAACACCCATTCATAATAAAATCTCTAAACAAGATGGGAATGGAAGATACTTTTCTCAATATAGTCAAATAAATTTATTTTAAATATTTTAAAAAGCTGGAGTGGGGGCCCGGGAGATAGCATGGAGGTAGGGCGTTTGCCTTTCATGCAAAAGGTCATCGGTTCGAATCCTGGTGCCCCATATGGTCCCCCGTGCCTGCCAGGAGCAATTTCTGAGCATGGAGCCAGAGCACTGCCCTGAGCACTGCCGGGTGTGACCCCCCCAAAAAAAAAAAAGCTGGAGTGATCATACAGCAGAAAGGAGACCTGTCTTGCATGTGGCTGACTTGGGTTCAATCCTTGGCATCTGTTATAATCCTCTGAGCCTACCAGAAGTGATCCTGAGCATTTCTGGTGTGGCTGCAAAATAAAACCAAATAAGAAATAAAGTCAAAATGCATATCATATTTGATTCTCTAATCGCTTTTGGTTACTATTATAATTAATGAAACAAAAATACTTAAAACACTATGAATATAAACACCTTCTAGGGAAGAAAGAGATTTAACCTTTATTGACTCACTTTATTGATAAAAGATCAAATTAGCAATCTGCTGATTATGATCATTCCATTAGCTTTATACTACATTTAATGAGTTCCTTATTAATTTGCAATTATTTACTAATGCTGAGATATTTGACTTCTTTTGGACCTGTTCTATTTTTCTTGCTCAAAGGATAAAGAATCCTTTATGCAATAATTTGTTTTTTTATTATTTACCCATAGTCAAGATTATTCATTTATATCAAAGAAGCTGAAAGCGTGGCATTGGAGTTGAAGTCCACGTGGTATTGAACCTAAACATAAGTCTGATTTCTTAGAGTGAGTAAAATGAAAGGTGATGAAGATTTGCTGCTACATAAAAAAAAAATTACATACAGTTTTACAGAGAAAGCCCGTTTGGTCGAATTTCAGCAAGTGTCACAATAAAAGTGTTAAATATGGATTTTTACAGGGGATTCATAACTTCCCTTTATTATTTTGTTTGTTTTTGGATCACCTGATAATGCTCAGAGATTGCTTCTGACTTTGCACTCAGAAATTACTTTTGGTATGTTTAGTGGACAATATAGGCTGCCCAGGATGGAACCTGGCTCAGCCACATGTGAGGCAAACTCCATATCCACTGTACTATTGCTCAGACCCCAGAACTGCACTTCTCAAATCCAAGATCTGGAGGCTGGAACTACTTACACAGCAGATGAGTGCTTATATAGGCAAAAAGGGAGGTGCTAGTTCTTATCGTGTTTATTAAAATGAGGGTTTAGTCAGTATAGTTCTGGATGGGTGGAGAGTTTCTAGGGTAACTGAAATTCAAATCTAGATTGTCTTTAACATGGCATCATGACCATAGACAGGATGAAAAATGAACATGCCCTTGGTGTATTTTGGATTTTGTTCTAAACAGCCTCTTACCTCTGTTTGGCTTTTACCCAAGCTTGGAATGAGTCACGCTTGTCTATCTATATGTTATTTATCAAGGCAGTTGTTTTATATATATATATATATATATATATATATATGCTATTTATCAAGGTGTAATATCTATATGTTATTTATCTTAAGCAGTTATCTTTATTCTTGGTCTGATTCTATTGACACAATTCCACTGCAGCTGCCACCAAACAAATAAACCTTGAAATATTTGTGAAAATCCGGTATTCTTAAACTGAAAAATCATAAAACAAAAAATTTTAAAGCTAAACAGGGGCCCACTGCATGATGCATGATACTGTCACCAAAGGATTTTTTTTTTTAAATAAGAACGGAAAGGTACTTATTGCTGTTTGGAGTACAAAGAAAATAGGAGCAAAGTTTTCCATCCAGTTTCTTGGTTTCAGGAAAATGTTTCCACAGAAAATGTGGAATTTCAAGCAAGGGCTTGAAATTTCTATTTTTCTTTTTCCTTAAAAAATATCTGACTGAATCCTTTCTTGATCAGGAGGCTAGCTCTAGCTGGCATGGGGTTTGGGGAGACCCCATGTGGAAGGCCTTCTCCCTAGCTTGGGGGTGCTGGGAGCCTTAATAGGCCCCCAGCCACCCCCTCTTCTGCCTCTTGGCCTCCAGGCCTTCCCTGGGTGCCAGCCCAGGCAGCCAGAAAAGGTGGTTGTTGGGTGGTCCCTCCTGGAGGGGTCCCAAGCTTTCCCTGCTCTTCCCCTAGCACTAGGGTGGGAAGGGCTCAGGATGGAGGGTGGGCAGATCCTGACTTCAGGTTCTCTACCTAATCCTTTCTTGATCTGGAGGCTAGCTCTAGCTGGCATGGGGTTTGGGGAGACCCCATGTCAAAGGCCTTCTCCCTAGCTTGTGAGTGCTGGGAGCCTTGATAGGCCCCCAGCCTTGCCCTCTTCTGCCCCCAGCTTCCAGGCCTTCCCTGGGTGCCAGCCCAGGCGGCCAGAAATGGTGGGGCCTAACTTGGGGTGTGCTAAGTATATATTAATGAGTATATATTAATAGTATTCCCTATTCTTAAGTTATGTTTTGTGTATACAGAATGTCCATTTTGTATTCTGCCCTTTTGCACACCCCTACAAAGCTCATATTTACTCCTTAACTCTCTCACCCCCAACCATCAGTACCCCACATTTACTCTTTTTAACTTCAGTACTGCACACTCCTAATCACAGACCAAAGTCATGTATTGGAATTAACAACTCCCAACTATTTAAAAAAACATAAAATGGACACATATGGCTTTTGAATGTTTTATGTGTATTTTCTTGGACAGCTATCACTCTTACTAAATATTCTCTTATGCAGTGACGATTCTACCCACTTTTTATCTTTTCTTCTCTTTGTGATCTGTCCAGTTAGGAATTTTGGTGAAAGAGTCCCTCGTTTAATGCTTATGATAGAATCATGTCATGGGGATTGTTGAACTTGTTCTTCCGGCCCCCAGATGTGCTGATAATGCCACGTGGCATTGTTCCTTGCTTGCATAGGCATATTAAAATGGGAAAATACTATACATACAAGTAAGTTCTTATCTAATAGAGATTGGAACACACAAATCTTATAGTGCAATGGGACCTTACACCCTGAACATTGATATAATGACCTAGCACAGGCCTCAGAAGAATGGGCATTCTCCAGTCACCCCTGAACCAGGGAAGCTATCTACGAAACATCCAAGTTTTTTTATAACAACACTTGGAAGCAATCCTCTACCAGGGAAGACCCTACCGCCGCTCTAACATCGACCTGCTCAAAAGAGACTTCTCTTAACACTAAGAAGACTCGACGACGACGACAACAACAACAACAACAACAACAACAACAACAACAATCTGCTTACAGGACAGGGCTCTCTGCATTGCCCTTTAATTGTGAGGTGAAACTAGAGGACGCTCTGCAACATCCTGACTGGAATTTAGGATATGCAGATTCCAGGATCTTTAATACAGAAACATGATACCAACAACAGAGACTGTGAAAAATAAAAGTGTATTGGCACTACAGTCAATGATTGGAGCCTAGAGTTGATCTTAAGCCAGGAAACTTCAGGGGTAAGGTTTCCTTGTATTTAGGCCAAGACCTTTCCCTTCCGTGTCCCTCATATTTTGGTAGGCCTATGCAAACAATAATTGCCACTCAACACCATTTTTACTGTGCTCCTTTGACTCTAATCCTCAAGAAAAAACCCACTTAAACTTTTGAGGTTAACTTAAACTGATATGCATGTGCATGGAAATGTAAAAAAGTACTTTGCCTTCAATGTTTAAGGAGTTACGTAAGTTTTATGGCTTTAGATTGCTTTGTGTGCTGCTTAAGAAATATTATGTATTACAATCTGGGGACTTGGGGGACAAAGTAATCGTACATGGATTCTGCTTTATTTTTCTTAATGTTCTTTGGCTGAAAGTTCCAAGTTAAGATATCAGCAATGGGACTTCTGAGAATTCTGTTTATGGGTGATTGTCCTTCCACTGTAACATTACCTTGTCGTCTTTCTTTGCATCTTTGTTCTCATAATTAAAAATAAAAAATTAAAAAAAAATCCAAAGCCAAAACTGAAACAGAACGTCTTAAAAAACAGGAAATCTCAGGACAAAGAGGGTGGTGGTAAATTTTCTGTACCATTCCTCCTTAAAACAGATGTTAGATTCTTTTGGTTGTTTTGAAGGTATTTCATTCAAATAGAAGTGAGTGACTGTGTGTGTGTTTGTGTGTGTGTGTGTGTGTGTGTGTGTATGTGTGTGTGTGTTTGTGTGTGTGAGAGAGAGAGTCTTTGACAGTGTGTGAAAGAGCATTTTGTCACACCAGTTTATCAGTGTCAGGTAACCCTGTTTTCATAGGACCAGTTTTGCTTTTAGAGGAGAAACAAGATAGCTCTATATTCTTTAATTTTATTGTTAAGGAAGCACAGGCTCAAGGGATTTACTCAAAATCACAACTAGTTTCAGCAGGGCAAAAACTAGGTTTGAGGTCTTGGTAGTTGCTGTTTCTGAGATGTCTCCTGTAAACACAGAAAATTGATCATTTAGGAAGCAAATTCTGATAGTTTGTATTTTTTCCTTTCACATAAAACTACCTCCTCCCCAAAAGCTGGTAGTTTTAAAGTTGTGCCTTATCATATTATCTGTTCCACCATAAGAAGAAATGTCTTTGTAAGACCCTTCCATCATTTGTGTCTTTCACAGATAATTATATATTAGTTCATTAACATTTCTCTCTTCCTAACACTTTGTCATTGACATTTAAGGTATAGTAAGTAATTCAGTAATTTGCAGATAACTCATTGCATATTAGATTTGCCTAGGGAACTTTAAATAATTTTCAATGGTGCCAAGTTTTACCCACATTCAGAAATGGAGGTTTGACTCTGTTTACTCCTGGCTGTATTCAGGGATCACTCCTGGTGGTTTACAGGGGATAGGATGTGCTAGGGATTAAACTGGGTGCAAAGCAGCACATTAACCCAGCTACTAACCCTTTGCCCTTCAGACATTGCTTTTAAATTTAATTTATTTTCTAAAGTTTAATTATACTTATGTTTAATACATTTAATACATTTTTTTCTCCCAACGATGTTGGCCTTGTGACTGAAAAACTGTTAGCTTTTACATTCATAAATAGGAGAATGAGTCTAGAGAGATGTGGGAAAGAGCTTCCAATTTTGGAATCTATTTGGAAAGAAGTCTTTAAGTTGTTCTACTATGAATTGGACTATAATGTCATGATGAGAGGCAATAATTCTGCTGACTAAAAAAAAATCAAGTCTCTAAGTAGAGTTATGTGTGTGGTTCAAAGACTATTTTTTCCCTTAAATTTTGGTGTGATTCACAGACTACAGGAAAACATATTTGTGTGTGTGTGTGTGTGTGTGTGTGTGTGTGTGTGTTTTGTTTTTGGGCCACAGTTGATGGTGCTCAGAGGTTACTTCTGGCAGGCTCCAGGGACTATATGTGTGCCAAAGATTGAACCTGGGTTGGCTACGTGCAAGGCAAATGCTACCTTGTTGTACTCCAGTTACATATTTTGAAGTTTTATCTGAATTAACTATTTCTCTCTTAAGTCTAGACATTTCAGAAATAATTAACCAAGTACTGACTGTAACATTTGCTTAATACCATGACTTCAAGTAATTCTATCATGGCTTATTTCATATCAAGGATTATTACTAAATATGAAGTTAGGAAAATATGTTTAATAGGAGTGTGAATATGGGTTCAGATATTGTGCACATATCTTGCATGTGTGAAATGTTGAATTCAATCTCTAGCTCCACAAGGACAGTTCTACCCCAATCTCCTTTGGATATGAACCCAACAACAAAAACATGTGTAGTAGTATTTTATTGGATAACATTTCCATCTTACATGTCTAGGTATAATAGTCTCTAAAGTGTAGATCATAATAATTGACAAAAAGATAATTAAGAAGTGATGAGTTTTGAGCAGTACCTTTGATTAAAATTTTAACAGCTTTATTGAGATAATTGGCATGCCATATATTCACCCTTCACACCTTTTAAGTTCAATACATTCTAGTTTCTGAGCAGTGCAATCCTCATCACCAACTAATTACGGCCTTTATCTTTGATATTACTTATTTAGGTATATGCTAATATAATTTACATTTTAATACTAGCTGTGTTTAACACTGCTTGAAAATTATTAAAAATTTAAGATTCAGTTCTCATGAGTGGTTTTTTAGTACATTTTGCTTGAGCAACCAGTTGAGTGTTAAAATGTTGGTTGAATACAAAAGCAAACAAAACAGGCCTAAAATAACACACCTGTAACATAAGTCAGCCGCTGTACTGTGATTCTGTAATAGAGTCTGGGGAACATGGAAGAAAAAAAAAATCTTTTTTTTTTTTTGGGCCACACCCAGTGATGCTCAGGGATTATTCTTGGCTATTCGCTCAGAAGTCGCTCCTGGCAGGCACGGGGGACCATATGGGGAACCGGGGGAATCGAACCAAGGTCCGTCCTAGGTTAGTGCAGGCAAGGCAGGCACCTTACCTCCAGCGCCAACCGCCCGGCCCCCAGAAAAAAATCTTAAGGGATACTGGGATCTGGGTTTCCCCTGGATTCCCAGGCCTTCTGCCTAAATGATGTACCAGAAGGTGGGTGGCCACTAAGCACAATGAGAAAGGGGGTAGTTCACATTGCCAGAGTGACCTATACCAGCAGCAGCACCTCCAGGGTATTGTCAAGTGTCCTGGCAAAGGGTCATACATTTTCTCCTGGAGATCCTGTGGAGAGGCACAGCCAGAGGAGAGGAAAAGTGAAAATTGCTGCATCATGGCCAAGACTCTTTGGAGACATTCTAACCAAGGCAATCTCAAAGTAAGTAGGGAGATTTTTATGGAGAAGATTCTAGAAACCCTGACAAATGTGTGTTAAAGTCATGGTCTGCATGGTCTATGGGGCAGTTGTTTTTAACTCTTTTCTACTAAGAGATTTGAAGATAAAGGAGAAATATTTTTCAGTCTGCTAAGGCAGAAATAAAATATTGTTTAGAATTTCACTTTTCATATTGGCTTAAAAATACAATATGAAATAAAAATTAATTTGTTAAGTGGCAGTAGTGTTTTTTACATTACAGGCAGGACACTTCCTCAGATAAGGACCAGCAGTTAAAAATCACAGATACAGTGGTTAAGGTTCTTGCCTTGACAGAGAGAGACCCAGGCTTGTTCCCTGGCACCACATATACTTCCCAGAGCACAAACAGAAATGACCTCTGAACACAGAGTAAATAAACACAGGAGTAGGCAACCCCCTGAGTACCTTCATGCCTCCATCCCTCCCCCAATTAAATGGGTGACCACTTAATTCACATTACAACTTGGGAGACTTTTAAAAAATCTAAAACTTTATTTAAACACTTTAATTTAAAAACTTTGATTTACAAAGTTCACAATATAGTTGCTCCAGCCATTTAACATTCCAATACCAGTCCTACCATTAATGTGACCTTCCCTCCACCAATGTCCTCAGTTTCCCACATACCACCGAAGCCTGTTCCCTTAGAAGGCACAAAATAACTGACTTGATATTGTTTGTTACAAAACACATCAAATTGGTGTCACTAAAGTCATTGAGGATTTACCAAGCTCTTGGGTGCTAATTGAACCTTCTGTGTTATTGTTTTCACTCTTTGAACTGAGAGTGGGCTTCTATGCAACTTTCCCATTTAATTTTCAGTGCTTCTACTGGGCTGTTCGTTCAGTAAAATTTGAAGGTGTTGCATAGTCACATATACGACCACACCTTTGAGGAGCTTTGGCGCTAGGGTGATTAGCTGCTGGCTTCACTAGATTGGTCTGCCGTGAATTGGATCATTTTTCTGGCAGCAATGATGGGAGCCTGATGTGAGTGGATGGAGCAGGGTAGGGATTCAGTCTGCCTCCATCCTTCAAAGGTACCAGAGATTTGGACTCAGCTGTGGTGGACCTACCTGCAATAACTCAGCAGCTAGTACCTCTCTGCGGTCACTCTTGAAGTTGGACCATTTCTCTGGGGGTGACAGGAGCTAGATGTCTTGGAACACTTAAAAAAAAGAATTTAAAACTGAATTGTCATGAGAGACACAGTTATAAAGTGGTCAGGATTGAGTTTCGGTCATATAATTTGTAAGAATCTTGGGGTACTTTTGAGGGTGCAAGGGGATGTTGTTACTAAGAGAGTTAGGACAGTAGGTGTAAAATGGAACGGCAGCAAACAAACCTGACACTTAGCTATTTTCCTTATAAAATATCTAATCCGGGGAGGGAGAAAAAGTCCAGGAGGTAGAGTCTTTTTCCTTAGATTCCACCAACTCTGGCTTTGTCCTGACACATGGCATGTGGCCTAACATCCTTGCCTAATAACAACAACAGTAATAATAAAATGATTTTAATTTAAACTTTTTCCAAAATAAAAATGCAACAGGAGTGGGTAGAAAGGCCAGTTTTTCACCAGAACAGAGTGACAGAAAAAGACTACAGTTTGCAATAGTTCTCTTACTTGCTTGGCTTCTTTCACATCTCACCACCCATCCATTTCTCACACCCAGAAATCACATTTGAGGATGCCAGAAGTTTAAGAATCACTAGATCGCAGAGGCAGAACTGGAACTCAAAAGCTAGGAATGGTTCTAGCACAGAGACGTTAATTGTGCATTTGCGTACTGCCAGAATGCACAAGCCTTGGTTTTCAGTCCGTTATCCTTCCTTAGCCCATCAGCATCTGAGTCAAAGGCATGGAAAACTGCTTAGTGCACCGTACTCTGAGCGTGCACACATCCAGAATCCAAGAGAAGAGGGTCTTCCATTCTCCCTATCCTCAAGTCTGCCCGCTTTGAACTGTATGTGTGTGGACTTAGTTACCTCCTGTGTTTGCCTGCGTGAGTTTCCAAGGGAGTTGGCAAGCATCCTTGGAAATAGTATTGCTCTTAGGGATTTTGTGCACAAACCTAAGTTTTGTTGGTGCTGGTAGATTCCTAAGGAGAGAAATATTTCACGAGAAAAAGTAGATGGTTCTAACTCAGATAAAGCACCTTCATTTTTATGAATAAAACCCTTGGTTCTAGCCTTTCCTACCTCATTAACATTGTTACTTCCCCACCCCCCTGCACCACCAAATACAAAACAGGGTGTTATGCAAGCCAGGGACTGAAGGATG
The DNA here is from genome assembly GCA_004027635.1 of Crocidura indochinensis. Lineage (NCBI taxonomy): Eukaryota > Metazoa > Chordata > Mammalia > Eulipotyphla > Soricidae > Crocidura > Crocidura indochinensis. The sequence continues at coordinate 10,593 of PVKC010007280.1, forward strand.
GAAAATCAGTGCCTTCAACCATTATCTAATGGTCTTTGTGATGTAGGGCAGCTTGGAATACAGGCGCCATATTTTATGGGTCTTGTCTGTTAGTAAATACTATGGCACAGATGTTGCTGAATATTTCATAATGAACTTGCCCCTGGGGTCTCTAAATGTTTTATCAATCTTGGGTAAAGAAAGCAGTCAGGGCCATGTGCTCTCAGCAGCCAGTTCAGCATCTTTCTAATGCCTAAGGTAAAGACATTCCTTCCTCCCACATTCACACCTTTAAGGAAAATGAGAGCCAGGGAGAGCAAAGTTTCAGTTTCATGTGGACAGCGAAAACACAGGAAAATAGAAACATCTAAGTGAAGGCATGGAGACTAATTTCAAGATCATTGATAATGCTTTGTAACTTGAATCGGACACCTTGAAAGTAGAAAATGCGTATCATTTTGGGCCTTCAAGCTTCTTGGGGATTGACGTAGGGAGCAGGGGCTTTTTCTAAAATCTGGAGGATCCTGTGGGCTGATAATAAGGGGCACATTCACCTCAATATTATGTCCCAGAGTTAAGATCTGAGGTGCTCTGCAATTTTCCTGCTCCCTATTATTGAACAGCAGAGGGCGCCCTCCTGGCAGCAGATGGCTCCAGAGCGAGTTAAGATTGTGCAACTGTCATTTTACCTCTTCACATGCTTTTAGAGAACCCAACGTGGAAGTCTTCTTCATAGATCAGAGTTGGGAGCGTGACCCTGGGTGGTGTGTGGGATATGGGTTAACCCGTGGGAGAGGAACACTGGTACATACTAGGGGAGGTAATGAAATGTGTGAAGTTGCAGTCTTAGAAACCTGTGTCCTTGAGCGAGTTATTTGTCTACTTTGTAGTTTCCTCATTAGTAAAATGGTGATAAATACCAATTTATTTGTAAGTCCTTGGCAAAATGCCTGGCTCATAGGAGTGCTCGGTAAATAATTCATTCTGAAAACAAACAAAAAAGCAAAGAAACAAATACCCTTTAGGTGCAGGCTGGTTGAAAAGAGAGAGACAAAATACACAGGGCACCTGCCCACTTGACAGGTTAGAAAAGTGATATTTGGAAATATTATATTATATAATATTTGGAAAATATTGAACATTGAAAATTCAATATGTGTATTCCTAATAAAGGATCAAAAACTATTCTTCATAATATGTGAATAATATTTCTTTAAAATTGGGTCCATAGAGATAGCATGGAGGTAGGGCAATTGCCTTGTATGCAGAAGTACGGTGGTTTGAATTCCAGCATCCCATATGGCTCCTGAGCCTGCCAGGAGCAATTCCTTTTTTTTTTTTGGATTTAGTGCACTTTAAATATTTTCTTTTTTTACTATTTTATTGAAACACCTTGATTACAAACATGATTGTGGTTGGGATTCAGTCATGTAAAGAACACCCCCCATCATCAGTGCAACATTCCCAACACCAGTGTTCCAGGAGCAATTTCTGAGTATTGAGCCAGGAGTAACCCCTGAGCACTGCTGGGTGTGACCCCCCAATTTTTTTTTATTTTGGAGGAACTAATATTCTTTCATATAAAACAACTTGAAACTCAAAACCATGAAGTTCTTAAATAGAAGTTAGAAATTGTTCTTAGAAATAATCCTGTGTTTTCTCAGGGAGATATCTAGACATACCCAAATAAAACTCTTTGGACATGCTTTTCCAAACTTGTTTCAGGGGGCCAGAGCAATAGCACATGGTCAATCAGGGTGATTCTAGTGTGCAACCACTATTAGGAGTCCTTTATCTATATCAAATTATAAATTTTACCCTCAATTGCACTTAGACTATGATTTACAATATTGTTAGTAATAGTTTCAGGTGAACAAATTCCCAACTCCACACTTACTACCAAAGTTAGCATCCCTTCACCAATGTTTCTCAGTACCCTTGCTATTTCCCAACCTCTTTGATAAACTATTTAAAAATTCTAATTATTGGGGTAGAAGGGTGACACAAGCGGTAAGGCGTCTGCCTTGCCCTCACTAGCTAAGATGAACTGCAGTTCGATCCCCCCAGCGTCTCATATGGTCCCCCAAGCCAGGAGCGACTTCTGAGCGCATAGCCAGGAGTGTCACAGGGTGTGTCCCCAAAATAAAAAATTCTAATTATTGTAAACATAACTAATGTTTTTATTGTTTGTTTGGGGGGGGGCAGCAATACCCCGGGTATTGCATTCAGTAATCATTCCTGGAGGTGCTTGGGGACCATATAATATATGGTCACCATCAGTAAATTTCCTAGGACCCTGCTCTAATTGTTTTCTGTAGAGTACATGACCCATTTGAAGGTGATTAAACCTTTTAAGAAATAGAATAGTTAGTATGGAGGCTGCCAGTTCATAATCCTTTTGAAGAAGATGCCAGGAATGTGGAACTGCAGGGCTGTATTAGAGGCTAGGTCTTCAGAATATAAGTCTGATTTTCTTTTCTTTTTGGATCACACCCAGTGGCACTCAGGGGTTAATCCTGGCTCTGTGATCAGGAATTATTCCTGTCAGGCCTTGGGGATGCCTGGGATTGAATCTGGTCCAGCCGCATGTGAAGCAAATGCCTTATTCACTATGATATAGCTCTGCCCCCTTGGTCTGACTTGATTCTAACATGTGGATTACATTTCAGGTGTCTCTTATTTCACATGGGTCTCATGGTGTCTCATGGGTCTTTTATTTCTTCAAATAAGAATGGTATCCTAAATTCTGGCTTTTGTATGTCTGAAGAAAAAACAAATATAATTTGAAAAAATCATGTTTCTTACTTTACTAAGAGACTTATTTTTTGGGACAGTGTAAAATCATTTCATTTATAATCAACAGAAGTGAGAATAAGAAAACATACTTTGCAAAGAGGTTAGAGAGAATAAACTCATGACACATAATTCATCAGAGAATGCTCAGAGGTTTGGAGAGGAGAGGTTAAGAGTTTGGAATGTTCATTGTTTGTCAAAATTATCCCCTACAGGAAAACTATCTGACAATAGATAGAAAATTTCTTTCATATCTTCTGGATATTTGGATTTTATCTTCTCTGTATTTTGTGATTTTGTCCAGAGTGATTTATAAACTGCAGGCCATATGCTAATCCGGTACTCTTGATTATAGTTCAGGCTTTGGTCACAGAAATGGAAATGTTCCTTGACAAACAAGTTAATTAGTGGTTGAGGCAAACTTTCCTTAATTAGCATTCCTTTTCATTTTGAAAGACTGGATTGAAGAAATGTGGATATTTGCAATGAGAGAAAAAATATAAATTATAAAAATATTACAAACTTTGGGACAGCAAATTTTTTTTCACTTCAAAGGAGAAGCATAGGTTTATTTTAATTATCAACATTTTCAACAACATAATTCATTTCTATATGAAGATATCAAAATATAAAATCCAACCTTTCTTTAAAGATAAGAAAATTCAAATTTTCAAGGTCTTCCAGTCCATTCTCATTTAATGAGTTTCTTAACTAAACTGCCAATTATTGTGTATCTTAGTTACAAGTTTCAGACTTTTATCCACGATTTAGTACATTAGCACTTAAACATTAGAGTTATACGTTTTTATCCTCTCTTGGTGATATCCTTATGCATGTGATAAGAATACTTTCTTGATTGATTACTTGAGATTCTGTGAGCGATTGCTAGAGATATAAATCCAGTTCTTAGAAAAAAAATATTCAAAAGACGCTAATGAGTGGATTCATTGCTGTTGTCTTTAGAAGATTTTTAAAAGCACAATCAATCTGCTAACCAGTCTCTAAGGAAAGCTATCTCTCTTATAGGCTTCCATGTTATAAAATTCCTCACATGTGCAGTTTTTCTTTGGTAATTCAATTTCTGGTGCAGATGTCCATCCAATTTACTTGTGATTTATCATAGAGTTTTAATTTATGATGAAAGTGCTGGGCCAGACTTGCAAAGAGATAATATTTTTTCTTACCTTGTTCCAATTTCAATGAATAATTGGGTTTTCCTTTTATTATTAATTTATCTTTGGATGTTAATACTTTTGGGCAATGATTAGTTTCACAGTTTTTCTCCTGCTGTCACATTGCAGGCCTGGCATATCTGGAACCTTTCTGGCCATTGTTACCTTTTTATTTATCTTAATTAAAATTTACTCTATAATCTTAATTAGAAATTATTCTGATTCTAAGACTTTGTACTCATTTATACGAGCACTGAAATGATAGAACCTAAGTGCTGAAATAAAACTTAAAGGGAATTTATTTGACTTGTAAGTATTATCTATATTTACTTGGGAGGTGATCATCTATCTCTCTTACTATGATCTTCAGAAGCAAATGACTTCTTTGTTGCAGACACCAAAGGTCTCTTGCTGACCTTTACTTAACAATTCTTTCATTTCCAATTTATTTTTTGAATCAAAAGACTAAGATTCAGTGATTTGCAATCACAGAAATATGTGAACGATGGTTTCTCATGCACATAATTGCAACACCACATCTGTCCCCTTTGGTGACCTTTCAAGTCTAATTTTGCCAAATACAGCTTGTGAGTTTAGCCCTCACAAATGAATCAGTAGCCTCATATGTAGTGAAGATATTTTCTTTGAACACTGCCTATTCAGAAAAGGAAGAATATGGCCTATCACTAAGAGAAATTAGTACTGTAATTAGATGAATTATATTTAAATTTTAGCTCTCCTACCCAGCATAGTGTCATTCATTAATTTCCTCAGCTAGATCAAAGCTTCTTAAGCCTTTTCCACCCTGATACTATTTCATCCGAGAAAATTTTCACGCAATCTGAATACATAGACATATAAAAATGGAATCTAGAAATTAAACATTTACTGAACTAAACTATAAATATATTCATTCAAAAATATTTTAGAAGTCAGAGTGGTAGTATAGCATCTAGGGTACTTGCCTTGTACAGGGATGACCTGGGTTCAATCTATGGCACCACATATGGTGCCCCGAGGCCACACGAAGTGATCCCTGATTATAGAAGCAGAACTAAATCCTGAGCACTGGCAAAAGTGGTCCAGAATCAAAATAAAAATCTTTTTTTTTTTTTGTGATTTCTCTATGTTCAGTGGAGTAGCTCTATATGGGGTTATTAATCTAAATTATTATCACGAAGATGAGGTACCTATTTAATGTGCTTTATTAATATAGGTAAATTGTGTTTACTCAATTGTGGTATATTTTAAATATATCTATATGTACACATTGAGAAGATCTAATAGAACACATGCAAATGTTTTATTTTAAAGTGTCAGGGATCAATTCGGTTGTGTTGGTTTCTACATTTGGTATTTTAATGTTTTTCAAGCTTGGATAATCAGTTACAAGCTTTCTGGGTATTTATTTTATTTTATTTTAATTTTTTGGTTTTTGGGCCCCTGTGACGTTCAGGAGTTACTCCTGGTTATGCGCTCAGAAATTGCTCCTGGTTTGGGGGACCATATGGGACACCAGGGGATAAAACTTTGATCCGTCCTAGGTCAGACATGTGCAAGGCCTAGGTCAGACAGACGCATGTACTGCTGTGCCACCACTCTGGCCCCTTCTGGATATTTTATTAAAGCAATTTTTATGTTTCTTTTTTCAAATAAATAAGTAAAACTTTTATTTTAAAATATTTTTGAGATAAATAATTAAAAATTGAATTGCCATGAGACACACAATTGCAAAGTTGTTTATGATTGAGTTTCAGTCATACAGTGTTCCAACACCTATCCCGACATTGCCCACCATGAATGTCATCAGTTTTACTCCAATCCCCCTCTCCCAGCCTGCCTCTGCGGCAGACATTTCCCCTCATTCTTTTTTTCTCTATTTCTTCCTTTTTAACTTTTAGGCATTGTATTTTCTAATACTATCACTGACTGGGTATCCTGCATACCAGTTTACTTCTGGTTAGTATCCAGTTCTTTTCTAGAGTGATTATTTCCAAACAGCATAACATATTGATCCCTTCTCTCTTTGCTTTACTTATATGTCACCTTCCCCACTTTGTGGCAAGTTCCTACCATGGACTTGTCCTCTTTACCCTTATCTTTATTGTCTTAGGGTATTATTACCATACTACGTTTATTTTTAATATATGGCACATGATTGTGACCATTCTATATCTATTGCTCTCTCTTTCTAACACTTTTCAACAGCATAATATTCTCTATACTCGCCATGTGTAAGAAAATTTCAAGACTTCATTTTTCCTAATGGTTATGCAGTATTCCATGGTGTAGATGCACCCTAGTTTCTTTATCCACTCATCTTTTCTTGGATACTTGGTTTGGTTGCAGATTCTGGCTATTAAGAGTAGTGCTGCAATGAGTGCAAATGCCTTTATTGTGTTGTTTGAGAAGTAATTCTTTTTTAAAAGGATGATTATCCTTTAAAAATTTATCACTAGTTAACATTACTGTAGAATTTCAGGAGTATGCTTAACTTCATCCTTTGTATAGGACTCATTAACTCACTATCAAAGTACCGGCATCAATTCACCACCAAAATAATATCTCAAACTGTTGCTCCACCAATTTCCCCTTCCTTTAGGAAAAGACTTGAATTTTTACCAATCTAGAAGATTTGTTAATTTTGTTTGCCTTATTTTTATATTTCAGATACGAGGAAAACCATTTGATAATTGTTTCTGAAGAAAGCAAGTCTTGAGCCAAGTAAAGCAGATTCTTTTCCTACCTTCTGTCTTTGCCCCAAATGGCTCCCATTACCTATTGGGCAGTCACTGATATCTAGGCTTTGTGTTCTCTTTCCTTGGTATTGACCCTTCCAACAATTCTACAAAATAAGTCTGATGATTCATATTCAAAAGAAATGGAGCTCAAAAAATTAAACTAAGTTCAGAATTTTGTTTTAGATTATATAGCTCACAAATTGGGTGAATTAATAACCCATAAGAATCTAATTTAGACTACGAATTTTTTTACTATATGTTAGCAGACTCTCAGGAGTGTAGCAATTTCTTTTCCAGGATCTATCACTTACAAATTCTCTTTCCTTAAATAACTTGGTTACTAGCTGTATCTAGGTATTTTCATCTGTTAAATAGAAATAACAAACAAACGTATCCCAAGGGAATGATATTACATTAGAGCACAAAGTAAGTGTTGATAAATAATACCTGATTCTGTTCCATCTGTTGGTGCTTTCCATTTCCCAAGGGATGGCATGTTATTGATCTGCTCCTTCCTTTTCAGATCAGCAGGGGGCGGTAGAGACCAAGAAGGATGTGATTAGCCAGAATTTTATGGTCAATTTCCATCCCTGTCAAGGAATCTCTGAATCAGATCAGGTCCTTTGTGGTCCAGATTCAGTCCCTAGGGGGATTAAAAAAAAAAAAAAGGAGCTCAACTCCTTTATACATAACAATGAACAAAACTAACACAGCAATAGCAATCACTGGTGTTTACATAAGACTTAGATAGGTGTTTTATATTATACACACTTGGCCTCCGATAATGGTTTCATTAACCTCATGAAGGCATTGATATCATTTGGAGAACAGAAGGAGAATACCTCCAACTCCTCCATTAGGCTCAATTAGCAAGTGTTGCAGCACAAAGGAGGTTCATGCCACGTTTGCTCAAGCTTGTTGCCACTGTGATTCCCAGTAGACTGCCACTGACTGGAGTCATTAAATCAGCCTCATTTGTGGTATGAAGCCATTAGTCCAGCTTGCCTTTCAAGGAATGAATATTGATAGTGATAATGATGATAAATTAACACAAGATGATAAAGTAAACTCAAGTACAGATTAGACCAAACACTGATAGATGGAGTGTAGCGTACTCTAGGTGCTTTATAGAATTGTTTATTTTACCTCTCCTTCTTATAACAGCCCTATCGTATCGTAGTGATTCAATTTACTTTTTTGTATTTGTATATAAAGAAACAAAGTCAGGGAATGGATAGTACCAACTCAAAACAACTCTCTGGACTGTAACAATAAGAACTAAGGTTAGCAGGTGAGGAGGGTAGGAGGACTAGGGGCTAGGGAAGGAAGAGGGGAATTAGAAGTAATTTAGGATTGTGTTAGTTTGGAGGGTTTTTAGACTCAATTGTGGTAGAGTTGCAGTAGCATTGTATGTCAAAAGTATAAGTGTTGACACTATTATAAACATGTTTCATTAATAACAATAAATATGCATGAAATAGGAAACCAAAGATATTGTTTAATTGTGAAATTGGCCATGAAAAATGAATTTGAATAAAAGGATATGAGAGGGGCTGGGAGGTGGTCTGAAGGAATGAGGTACATGCTTTAACTATGAGAGTTCTGAGTTTAGTCTTGAGCACCACACATTCCTTAAGCCCCAACTGGGTGTGAGGATCTCTTTTAAAAATAGAAAATAATTAATATTTATATTAATTTCCCTGGCTTTGCTTTATTTGTCACAAACAACTAGAAAGCTCTTTATGCTTTTCTTCTAGTTCTCACACATTTTGTGTTTAATGTTTTATAGGGATCATGAACATACACAACGGATCTCCATGTGCTATGTGCAATTTTATTCCCCCTTTTTTTTTCAAGTGCTAGGATCATTTACATCTACTGGTCATAGTTTTCTTTGGCTTGAGTATTTAAATTGGATCATTTTTTCATTTCCACTCAATGCTCCTGAGAGCTTCCCCCCTAGAATAGAGCTCAGATTAGAACTGAGTTCTTTATTTTTTGGAGTGGGAGAGATCACACCTGCTTGAACTCAAGGTTTACTTCTGGATCTGCACTCAGGGATAACTCCTGGAGAGGTTTGGCATATCTATATGTGGTGCCAGAAGTCAAACCCAAATTGGCCACATGCAAATCAAGTGCTATTGCTCTGAGAATTGATTTCTTATATTTCACCTTTCAAGTGAATTGGGATTGCACATTTATTTTGAGAAGTGAAAATATTTGCCCAGGTTAATGAGGACTGGCACACAGCTGAAATCAAGTTCAGTTTTAACCTGATCTGTTCAGGACTTGTGTCTATACTGTCTACTTATCAGAAGATGACGTTTTATTAACTGTAAAGTTACAACAACCACCTAATAATATATTCCAACCCTTTATTGGCTTGCTCTCTTTGAACAGAATAAAAATCCTCCAGAAAAAAAAATGAGCCTCCAGAGAGGCTCAGTAATCTTAGGAAGAATCTTAATAGCTGTGAATTAATCAAAAAAAGCTTGTTTGGTGCAATCCACAGGGATCACTCTAGAAAGGAGAAAGAAAAGCCAAATGCAGCAGCAGGAATGAAAAATATGAAACCTGTGGAAGATTTAACCAATTTCCATGTTGATTTCAGCATTCATGGAGTTTCCTTTACTTGCTATAGTATTTTTTTTTAATGAACCATCCATGTACCCTTTGATTTTTATTCATTTCCTTGGGCCTCATAGTGTACATGTGATGTGCTGTGTGTTGAGGTGATAATATTCAATGTGTGTATATATATATTAGAATGTGGCATTTAATGCAATACAGATAATAACATATAGTATTAACTCACATAGAATATGCACAAAAGGTGCATAGAATGTACATAGAGTGCATAGAATGTAGGAGTGTTGTAATAAATATTGTCATGAAATTCATAACTTAAACATCTGTTAATTTATTAAAATTAAATGTGAAAAATTCAGTTTAAATTATCTCATTTAAAATTTTTCACCTTACTTATTTTACTTTGCATCATCATCTCAAGTTCTCATTTTGTTCACAAAGGCATAGTTTCATCTTTTTAAAAAAGAATAGTGTTTCATTAGGTATACATATCATAGCCACCTTATGTTCTCATCTTGGATGATCATTTTTTTATTATTCCATGTTTGAGTGAATTGTTAATAATGTTGCTATAGGGGCCAGAGAGATAGCATGGAGGTAAGGTGTTTGCCTTTCATGCAGAAGGTCATCAGTTCAAATCCTGGCATCCCATATGGTCCCCCGTGCCTGCCAGGAGCAATTTCTGAGCATGGAGCCAGGAGTATCCCCTGGGCACTGCCGGGTGTGACCCAAAAACCACACAAAAAAATAATGTTGCTATAAATGTTGGGGGATATACCTTTTCACATGTGTATTTTTTTAAAAAATTTTATTGAGGCCAATGTGAATTACAAATCTTTCATAGTTGTATTTAAGGCATATAGAGACAGTGAATTGGGGCCATTCCCACTACCAGTGTTGACCTCCCTCCATCATAGTTCCCTGCATGCAACCCATACCTCCATCCCCGTCCCCTGGACTACTAGTATAACAGGTCCATTTTGTGTTTAGCTTGTTATGTTTGGTTTCTTGATTCTATTGTTGTGGAGTTTAGTTTGGGTATTTAGATCTGACATTTTTTTAATCAATGCTCCTGAGACCACCCACGCTTTCTTTTCCTTTTCTCAATTTGTAGGAAGACATAGAAATATGAGACTGAACACAATGATTCAAGTTCTATGAAAAAAGTGAGTGCCCCTATCTAGAAGATATAAATATAAAAAAGGGGAACAGGTATGGCAACATTTATTTATTTATTTTTGCATAGGCACAGTAAACATTGAGGAAATAGAAAAATATTCCCTTGGCCTAAGAGGTACAGGGTGTCTCTATGTATAAAGCATAAGATCAGCTCCAGACTCTAGGCATGCTGGTTGTCCAACCTCAAGGTCTTTCTTTCTGGTCCCAGAAGAAGTTCAGTTCAGTAGAGGTTGTCAAAAGCAGTCTTCTGTAATTAGAGATCTTAGTTTTTGCATAGATCTTAGGATGGAGTGTCTTCTGATTTTTATCTCATCGTTAGGTGATGAGGTAGGGTAACCTGCCCTTAGATCGAGTTGTTGTTTCCTTGTCATCAGGGTGTAATATAAACCTACCCTGGAGCAAGTTGATGCCAGAGTGGTATTAGGGCTTCCTCCTGGGGGGAGTTTGATTCCTGGTGCTGGTGCAGGAAACTATGCCAGTTTTAATGTTGGGATCTGGGGTTTGGGGTGGACGGCTGATGTCTGATTGATTAAGGTCTAAGTCAAGTCCCCATGACTAATATTCAGGGTGGGATGCACCTCTGCACTATAAAATTTATAGGTTCTTATCCTTACTAGGTAAGAACTTCTTTCTATACATAAAATTTTCCCATTTTATGTGCCTGTGCAAAAAGGAACAATGCCTTGTTATATTACCAGTACATTTGGGGTTAGAAATAACAAGCTACACAGTGTCTATGCCATGGTTTTGGCCTGAGCTTGAATCCTGAGCAAGACTTTTGTACTATAATTTCCTACTAAATAGATTAAAAATAAGGATAGGAGAGGCTACCTCTACACACGGAGATAAAAACTAAGAATTATAAGTGTTAATGAAATGCATCTACAGAAACATACAAAGAGAATATAAATATTCCCTTTAAGTCTTTTGAAATAGTCTGAGGAGGGATAAAATCCAGGACACATTTTCATCCTGTTCCGTTGTCTTGTGGAGATTGAGAAATAGTTTGTAGCAGTCAGGGATCAGGTAGTGTCACATGTATATTTTTTATTTTTTTGAAAGCATTGTTTTCACAAAGTTCTTAATGGTTGGACTTCAGACATCTAATGTATCAGGTAAAGTTCCACCAGCAGTGTCAACCTCCCTCTACTAATGTTCCTAGAGTGCATCCCTGGCCACTAACCCTACCCCCAACCCTTCAGCCTCAGTTTAACAGGCCCATTTTAAGTTTTGTTTGTTAAATTTTAGGTCTTTTGATTCCATTGTTGTTGCCTTTGGCTTGAGTTTAGATCTGTCCTTTTTAACACTACCAATACACCTAAGATCACTTGGCTCTTGGCCCCCTCATCCTTCTTTTCCATACAGCTTCTTTCCTTCTCTTCATTATACTCTGGGGCCAATAATGTTCAAGACAGCTACAATTTTAGACTATTGTGTTTCTTCATACAGCTATTCTGAATACACATATAAGTGATACCATTTTATATTTATCCTCTTCTTCTGGTTTACTTCTCTCATGTGTATTTTTATGTCTTTTGGATAGTTACCTAGGAGAGTATTGCTGGTAAATTTGGAACTTTTGTTTTTTTACTTTTCAAATGGCATTTCATATTATTTCCCATAGTGACTACACTAATTTTTATTCTTAACAACAATATACCTGGCTATATTTTTATCCACATCCTTATCATATCTTTTTTCCCCCAATTTGAGCTATGTGGACCCTGCTTTTATATCAGTGTAACCAAAATGATTTGCTTTATTAATTCACGATACTGGGACTATCAAGATAGCTCCCAGGGCTGAGCACAAACTCAGCATGCAGGAGGTCTGGGTTCAATTCTTAGCCTCTAGGATCTCCCAAACACTGCCAAGAGTGATCTTCAAGAACAGAGTTTGCAGTAGTAAGTACCTAAGAACCAGCAGGTATAACCCAGAGCTCTGTAAAGTTTCAGGATAAAAGTATGATCGCATAATTTCCACCTTAATGTTATTTTATTATTTTTTTCTTAATTTTATTATATTATTTTTTTAAGACTCCAAGTAGTAGGAAGATGTCCAGCCAGTATTTTTTGAGTTATTTCTACCTCATTAGCAACTTAAACATTTATAAGAACTCCTAAAAGTCTTGCTAGTTTGTATGAAGGAAAAATGGTTTTTTTCCTCTAAAGAAAGATTTTGAGGTGAATTAAAACCCTGGTCTTACTTCAAATTAACTTGTGGCACTTACTGTTGTTGAAGTAGAGTTTTGTAATATCATATATTTGCTATTATTCTTTGCAATGTGTTAGTAGTCCAAATCTTTATACAAATCATTCTTCTTGTACAAATCTCACTATTGTGCTCTATAGTCACTATTTCATTATTTCATACTCAAAGATTCAGTGAGCACAGTATTTTTCTAGGATGGGCGATTCTGAATTCTTTTCAGTATTACAGTGTGCCTTTATCAGGCATAATATAGCATCCAAATAGCAAATTAATTGTTTCTCACATGGATTTTATTATGTCTCTTTTTATTATAATTCTATCCCAACGACTTGCATTTTTTCTCTTTCATATATGGACCTTATGTAGACCACCTCCTTGGACTTATAATTGAAAAGTTGTCTTTCAAGGATAGTACTGCAATAACAGTGACTGTTCATATAAAAACAAATGTAATCTCTGTCTTTTTTTATTCTATTTAATTTTGGGGGAGCATGGCTAATGAAGATACATAAATAGAATTAAAATATTAGAATATGCAAAGAGGTAAGTGTGTAGTTAAATTTTGATTCTATCTCTAACTATGAGGTCAGTGCTTATTCTGGACGCAATTGAATCTTATACCAGCTATGTGTTTGGGAGTATGAAGATGGCTACAATATGTTCCTAGTAAGAAAGTTAAACTGTAACAAAATTTCAAAGCAAGGGAAACCATAGAGGTGTGAGTAGGGGACTATAGGAATATGTCTGAAAGAGGGCGCAACAGTGCTGGTTTTCTGGAAATGTTTGTGCTGAGTCTGGAAGGTTAAAACAGGGAGAAGGGAAGGAAAGGCAAATGCTTTACCACTAAGCCACATCACCAACCCCTCTTTATTTTTTATTTTTATTTATTTTTTTGGTTTTTGGGCCATACCTGGTGATGCTCAGGGGTTACTCCTGGCTATTCGCTCAGAAGTCGCTCCTGGCAGGCACAGGGGACCATATGGGGAACCGGGGGATTGAACCGCGGTTCGTCCTAGGTTAGTGCAGGCAAGACAGGCACCTTACCTCCAGCGCCACCACCCGGCCCCCACCCCTCTTTATTTTTATAGACAACTGATTCTGTAGAAACTATGTTACAGAGCAGCAATAAGGAGCTTATTCATTTTGTATCATTTAGCTTCTTTCTGCTTAATAGCACCTCATTTCCTCTACTCTCTCCAGTCCTTGACAACCACCATTCAGCTACCTGCTTGTGTGAGTTTGATTATCTTAAGAGCTTTCTTTATAAAGCATTTTATATTTAATGGGAATCAATTTGTTGTAACTGATTGCCATTTGAACTTATTGGACAAGTTAATTTGGGTAAAATTAGATTCCAACAATCCTGAATTCATTATTGTTTGGTTTTCATTTTATTTCTATAAGTCCATATGATCAAAGCCATGGCTATTTAATATACTATTGAGTAAGTTTCATAAATGAACTAACACTGATTATTTGATGTTATTAGACTCTATATTAATGCCCTCATGAGGTATTACTATTTATAAAATAAAATATAGTTCTTTGAAGCTTGAGAAATACTCAGAAAAATTAAATATACAAAAAAGTCATAAAAGTAACAAGTTTATCATCTGAAATTCTAACTAGATCCTAGAAGATTTATTTCAAGGCAATAGTTGAGGTCTTTCTGCCTAATCATGTTTCCAGAAACTATTTTTGTGGTAAGTCTAAATTGTTGGTGTAGAACACTGTTATTTACTATTGCATAAAAATAGACTGGGGAGCATTAGACAGGCATGATCATAAAAACTTCTTCTATTTCAGTGGATTCAATTATCTCCCAGTATGGGCATGAATTGGTTGTGCTAAACTGATAGACAGTAATCAGAGTTGAGTGAACCTGTAGCTGTAAATAGAAGCACAGCATTCCCATTAGGCTAGTATAAAAGTGAATGTGTCCATTGTTTTTAATAGGCCAAATATTTCTCTCTTGTTCCCTAGGAGGCAGTTGGAAGAGACAAGCAGATAGCTCCCTTTGGGGGCATTAATCAGAATCAAATTAGTGGAGTAAGGATTAAGTTGATCATTTTATTCCTAGTTCACAAAAACAGAGTGGTAGGGAGCAAAGTCATTCCTGGTCCATCAAATATTATAAATTCTATCAGCTCAGTATATTCATTGTAGATATGTTTTACCACAGATTATTACTTTCTGTTTTAGTTCTTTGAAGGCAGGCAGATATTTTGAATTGTAATGTATTTTTTGGGGAGGGGGAGACAAAGGGGAGATTAGGCCAAACTCAGCAATGTTCAGAATTTACTCCTGGCTCTGTGCTCAATTCTCTATGTTCTGGTAAGTATGGAAGACATAGTGTGGTGCCAGAGATAAAACTCAGGTTGGCTGCATATATGACAAGCACCTGCTGTAGCATAGCTTTCTGGACCCTCTATTATAATCACTATTCATTGCCAACACAAACATTTACCCTTGCCAGAATCACTGGTTTTTCATTGAAACAGTGCATTAGCTATATTTAGTTTGTGATTTATAAGTGTAGCTTCCCAGATGATAGGACGAGGATAGTCTTTATAAATACAAAGTATGTCCTTCCTCAAAAACTAGTTTACTATGGTCAAGACGTGATTTTCAAGACTTTATTTGAGGAGTTAAAGAAAATGAAAAAGGGACTATCCCATGTGTGTCTTTAATATTGTTTTCCTAGATAAAGAAAAGTGGAGGTGCCCTAAATTAGAAAAGAAATTCATAGATAATAGGAACCAATTTGGAAATAATTCTATTCTGGAGTTTAGGGATGTTCAGAATTCCTATTTCCTGGAGGACAAAGTTGCAACTATTAGTGAATCTCTAAGGAGTCATATACACAGAGGCTTGAGAAAAGAAGGAAAACTGTCTTTGGTTCCCCTGTGCACTATGCTTATTTCATCATCCACTAAATTATGAATTTAATGAAGTTACTCAGGTAATGTAAAGTCAAGTGAATTTTCAATTAAATTATCCAGCTCAACTGCTGACATTTATTAAATTTAATTTGTTGCTCCTTACATAATTATGGATACAGTAAACATGAAAACTGTGAATTTGTTTGCCTTTTTAAATCAATAGCCTCAAACTGGGAATATAAACAATCAATGGATGTGGCAGTTTTCACAGAGAAAGAAGCTTTCTTCTCACGGACAATTGTTCATGCCATAGCAATATAAACAGAATGAGTTGAGCAACCATTTGTGTTTAGAGTAACTATCATGCTCCTGGCCTTATGACTGAGGTCATGCAATGAGAAAAAAAAGAAAAACTCACCATTTTATTGAAAAATTGGCATATTTAACTTTAATAACTTGAAATACATGTTTAAGAAATCAATGAGTTAAAAATCTGTGTGAAAAATTATTTGGTAAATTAGGATTCTTTTAAAGAAAGTTGATGAATAGATTAAAAAACATCCTATTATTATTTTTTTTTCTGTTTGGTGATGCTTAGGGCTTACTCCTGGCCCTGAGTTTAGAGATTACTACTGGCAGGCTCTGAGGACCATGTCAGGTGTCAGGTATTGAACCTGGTTTACTTGCCTTTCCTATTTCCTTTCCTATTGCTATGACCCTAAAATATCGTATTTCTTAATAAGGGGCCTATTTTATTGTAGAGGCCTCTTAAAAAGCTTCAAATTATCAGGTAAGGGAACTGCAGACATTCTAACTCCAGTCTTTCAGTATTTCCTACTGTGCCCAACTCTTTCCTTTACTTCAGGGATTGCTTTCCTGAATTGCTTTCCTTAGCAGTTTTTACCTGGATCATTCTCATCTTCCTTGATACTTTTCTCATTATATCTCCTTCAACCTCTTTTTTTTTAATTTTTAGAACGTAAATACATTGATTTCAAGGTGTTATTTAATTTTGGCCATATTTGTGCTGGAGGGGTGGGGAGGGGAGGGGAGTAGGGGAGGGAAGTACAGCTCTTCAAAGCTGGGGTGAAACTTTAGATCCAAGGTAAGATGCACTGGAAGATTGTCAGAGATGGGCTAGAGGGACAGAGCAACTGGGGCTTGTTATCCCCATAGTGCTGTGGGTGGGGGCAGGGCAAAAAGACCCTATATGGAGGGAGGTTCTATATATAATTTCATGAAAATATTCCTTATAGCAAATTTGCACAGAGGCTGAAATCAGAAAACAATCCCCTTAACAGTGGGAAAATGAGCATTTGTTTTTCTTTTTACCATCTACCCCTGACAACACTGGTTGTTTCTGATCCTTTATTTATAAATGAAGTGCTGATTTTTATTTTGATTGGCATTTCCCATCCTAAGTGATGATAAACACTTTTTTTTTGGTTTGTTTTTGAGCCGTACCAGTCGGCGCTCAGGGATTACTCCTGGCTCTGCTCTCAGAAATTGCCTCGCAAGTAACTGATCCAGGACCTAAGGTGGTTGTTCGAATCCTAGCACCCAAATGATCCCCCGTGCCTGCCAAGAGCTATTTCTGAGCAGATAGCCAGGAGTAACCCCTGAGCGCCGCTGGGTGTGTCCCCCCTCCCCCCATAAAAGAGAAAGAAATTGCTCCTGGCAGGCTCTGGGGATCATAAGAAAAGCCTGGGATCGAACCCAGGTCTGTCCTGGATGGGCAGCATGCAAGGCAAATGCCCTACTGCTGTGCTAACACCTTGGCCCTGATAAACACTTTTTGATATACCTATTATTCTTATCTATATCTTCTTTGGAGTAGTACCTGTTTAGCTCCTCTTCCCGTTTAGTGATGGAGCTAATTGTTTATTGTTGAGTTTTGTGAGTGCTGTATACAGAGGTATATGGTGTGCATATTTTCCAGTCAGTAGGGAGTTTTTTTGTGTTTTAAAAATTTATTTTTTATTATTCATCGAGTCATTGTGAGAAATAAAGTTGTTCATGACTGAGTTTCAGTTGTACAATATTCAAACAGTCAGGCCTTCATCAGTGTCCACTTACCTCCACCAATGTCCCAGTTTCTTTCCTGATGCACTGACCTCTAACTTGCCTCTATGGCAGATACTCTCCTTTTTTCCTTTTAAGCACTGTGGTTTGCAATACTTTTATTTAAAGGGTATCATGCATATCACTTTATTTCCTTTCAGCAAGAAGGATTGATTTTAACCATTTTGGTTGATTTTAACCATCTTGTTTCTTACATGCTACAGAGACCTTGTAGTTTGATATAATTATATTGGTTTACTTTTGAATTTTTTTTTCTTTTTTTTTTTTTTGCTGGTAGTGTAGGAACATTGACAACTCTGAAATTAATATAATGGAGAATTTCTGCCTCTGTTTTTCTTGATGTATTTTATAGATTTTGATTTTTAATCTATTTTAAGACTATATTTTTATATTTACCTTACTAAACAGACTATAAACTTTCTGACATTAGGAATTATACTGTCAATTATTGTTTAAATCCAAAGTCTGCAGCAAACATTTACTACATTCTTACTTAATAATTGTATCTTTGATGTATTCATAAAATTTTACACTGTCATATAACAGTAGGAAAGATTTCATATGATGAAACTTCCAATTAAATTATCTGGTAATAATCAAAGGACTCTCAAAGTTAGAACTCAATTTCTTAACTATTTCTCTAGCTTCTGAAACTGATTTACTGCATTTTAATTACTTTTTTCATTTTTGTCTGACTTTTAAATGGAAAGTTTTAATAAAGGAGCAGAGGTATTGGTGGAGGTTATAAATAGAATATAGAATTTATAGTGATAAGACTAACTTATTTAGAAATTTATAAATATAATAAAATTAAGAATTTAAAACAAATGGAATTGATTTATTTTATTTATCATTATTGGTTAACAGATATTATGAAATTATGGGAGTTTGAGCTTTACAGCTCTTAAGTGTATAATAATTCTGTACCCTCACTATCAAAGTTCTAGTGCTGGTCCACTACCAATCGGACACCTCTATTTAAATCTCACTCACATTCTTTTTCCCCTCTGGCAGCCATCATAGTTTTCATAGACTCTTGAAATTAGTTTTGTTGTTTATTGCTAGTTCATTTTCCTTAGTTATTTATATTCTATATCTAAATGTTATCATTGGTAATTATCTTTTACTTCATTATTTCACTTAGCATAATGACCTCAAGACATATTACTTTTTTTTCCCAAAAGACACAATTTTATCTTGTTTGAAAAAGTTAGCAGAATGTAGTATTACCTTAGGCATTAAGGTTGACTGTGTATTTTGATTAGCTAAAATATGCTATTATAAACAAAGAAAGAAATGAACTAATATGGGATCTAGAGATCCATTGTTCTAAAAATTTCTCTGTCAATTCAATTAAATATTGGGGCTATCCAGAAACTTTGAGTGCCTTTGACAATTGTTGGGGAAACCTTGGCAAGTCCCTTTTATTTGGTAACAGAATCATCTATTTGTCCATATTATTTACCACCTTAGATATCTATTTTTTTCCAGCTTTCAACATAAACCATGTAATTTTCAAGAGTTTAAGACAGAATTTCTAGCCAGGAATTAGAAATTATTTTTTAGGGGCCCGGGAGATAGCATGGAGGTAAGGCGTTTGCCTTCCATGCAAAAGGTCATCGGTTCAAATCCCGGTGCCCCATATGGTCCCTCGTGCCTGCCAGGAGCAATTTCTGAGCATG